>PVJX010020500.1:0-33251 GCA_004027295.1 Dolichotis patagonum | reverse complement strand
CCCCTCTCTGGGGGCAGCTGAGAGTGTGGCCGACTTTCAGCAGCCCAAAGGAGAGAGACCCTGGTGCATCAGGACCTGCACAGTGTGGTTGATTCAGGGTGCCGGGAGAAGAAGGAACTCCTCCCCTCTCTGGGAGCGGTTGAGAGTGTGGCAGACTTTCAGCGGCCTGAAGGAGAGAGACCCTGGCGCATCGGCACCTGCACCATGCAGCTGACTTGGGATGCCGGGAGAACAAGGAACTCTTCCCATCTCTGGGGGGCAACTGTGATCCTGCCTGCGTGTGGGCTGAGAATCAGACATCTCATGTCTTCCTGTCCCCCATTCCGTGTCCCCCCTCCCCCTCCCCCCTGCCTAGCAAGTGGGAGCCGGTGAACTACACATCTTGTGAAAAGACTGGCTATGTTATTTAGTATGAGCTCCCCATATGCAACGATATGGACAACCATTTGGAAGAGAATGGGAGACAATATGACAGATAGTAAAGATCCTGGGTTGTCTAGCTTTGCAAAAAAAAAAAAAAGAGAGAGAGATCTTCCCTTTCATGACCCCACATTGCAAGCCTGTGTTCAATTTTTGATAGTCTATCTTTGGTTTCTTTCAAGCAGTTATGCCAGCTTTCTATGGAGTCTTTAGTTTCCTGATAATCTCTTTGAATCTGCTTCATGAATTCTAGGTTTTTTCTGAATTCTTCATTGAATTTTTCTCTCCATTTGTGTTCCTCCATTCTTCTGTGTCTTCTTGGGAGGTACCCAGCCCTTCTTTTATTAATCTACTTATCTCTTGTTTAATTTGAATTAATATTTCAGTTTTGGTCCCGCTTACGAGGTCCTGAAGATATCTCTTTATGCCCGCTAATACTGTGTTTGATGTTGCATTTTTGCTGCCCTCAATCTCTTTTGTATCTACCTCTCCTGGATTGATGTTCTCAGGGTTGGGGGCTGGGAGTGTTTTCTTATTTCTCCCTTTCGTCATGTTTTTGGTTCCTTCCATACAAGTGTACAGTGTAATTCCCAGACCCTTTTCTTGTTGTTTAAGGCTCCTCTAGAGGGCGCAGGCTAGGAGCTTTAGCCCTCTTCAATAGGTTATCAGAGATTAGAGTTCACCTACGGGCAGTGTGCGCTAGCTCCTCCCTTCTGGGCCAGTCAACCTTTGCAGGCCTTCACTGCGTCAGTGTGCACTGATGTCAGGGAAGTAACTGGGTCCCCGCCAGGGGTGCAGCCTAGTCCAAGCAGATTCCACCAATCCGCTCAGCAAGGAGAGCAACCAGCTGAAGCCACTTCCTTATGGAGTTAGGGCTGTCCTGCCGAAATCCAACATGTTGTCCAGTGGGTTTCCCCTTTCCCGTGGGAGGGTCTTATTCCCATCACTCACCGCGTGTTGATCCAGTCCCCGAGAACTGCTGGGCTCCCCGACCTCCAACTTCAGCGGGGCTGTGGTGGGAATTCACAGTGACTCTGGGTGGGTCGCGTGCAGGGCCGGTCTGATGAGCTGCAAGCAGGGCTGTTCAGCTTCTCGCTCCAGCGGCGGCTCAAACCAGTCGCTTCAGCTCGGATTGCTTGTTCAGGTCGGGCAGGAATTCAGGCGGTTCGAGGAGGGCACCGTGCTCGCTGATCTTATTATCTTCACTAATAGTAGCCCCAGGACCTCATATTCGAGCGGATTTTTGCACTTGAGTTTTTCCCTGGGTTGTGAGAGTCCATCTCTCTCTGTTTGGGTCTCTCCAGGGTGTTTTATTCTGGCATTTGAGCTGTCTCTCTCAGAGAGGGTCTCTCTCCTGCTACCTACCAGTCCGCCATCTTTCTCTCTTCCACTCTGGTGTTTATTATAGGATTTCAGGTGAGTGTGCTCTATTACTTTTCAAATGATCATCACACACATCATTTTAGACACAAATCCTAAAAGAAACTTTAGTTTCCCTGAATACTGCTTTATCTTTTTAAGCACTACTAATCATGTAACTGTTTTAGAAGAGAGTATAGTGTGTGTATATGGGTGGCTTTTTGAAACAGGGTCTCACTACACAGTTCAGGCTGGCCTTGAGCTCACTTTGTAGCCCAGGCTGGTCTTGAACTTGCTATGATCCTCCTGCCTCAGCCTCCTGAGTGTTGGGATTACAGGCATGTGTTACCACACCCCGCTCAGCATACAGCCTTATGGGAAGAGGTAAGCCTAGAATTAACTGTCTAGAACTAAAATACCGACACTATGACACTGGACAGCTTAGTTACTTCTCTGTACTTCAGGGTTTTCCTCGGAGTTCTGGTAGATTCTATCAAGTAATACATATAAAGTGATTATAAAAAGGCTTAACACATAGAAATGCTGGTTAGCTATAAACTAATGCAGTTCTTTGCTTTGACTTCCAGAGAGATTATAGACAAGCTGAAAGTTCATTTATATATTTATTTGGATTTTTTGAGGGTCTCACTATGTAGTTCAGGTCTTCAACTCACTACATAGTCCAGGTTGGCCTTGAACTTGTGGCAATCCTCTTGCTTCTGCCTCCACAGTTCAGTGATTACAGGCATGCACCACCATGCCTGACAAATTGATAAAAGTTTAGTAAGTGCAGAAAGACCATGAAAGAATCCAGAGAAATGAAACTATAGAGCACATAAACACTTAAAGGATGGGCAAAAGATAAACAGGTCAATGAACTCAAAGCGCACTAACAGAAGGCAGAGTAAGCCAGAGGTGTGTGCGTCAGGAACAGTAGGAGAGAGTGCTCTGAGCAGATGAAGCAGGCATTGGTATGAGCACCACCGAGAAAACAAACAAAAACCTTTAAGTATCTGCGGTTAGAGACAGAAGGCATAGAGCTGGAAGCTAAACAAATATATCTGAACACTCGGTATGATCTTGTTTTGTGCTATTTTATATGCATAATCCCAACAGTTTGTGACTAAGAACAAAGATTATCCTCACAGATGAGAAAACAGGCCTCAAGAGTCAAATTGCAGACAATAAGAAATAAGGAATCCAGGCCTGTCAAACTCCAAAACGGCAACTAACTTTTAATAGTAAAAGTGGAGAAAGAAGTAGACAAGCAAACAAGGTTGATGAAGTATTAAAAGATGGTCCAACCTTTGAAAATGTTCAAATATTGCTGGGAAAGAAATAACTGAAGAGGGATTAATTTGGGAAAAATGAAAAATATTCTAGAGGGTCAAAGTACCTAAAAAGGCTTCAGGAGATGAGATCAGATTTAGCACAGACTTTCCCAGCTAGCACACAGTATTAAAAACTTGAATTTTTAAGGTAGCTCTTACCAGGTCATGGCCTACTCCTTATCCTAATGCTTTCTATATTTATAACATTAAAGGCATATGATTTTTCCATTCCTTGAGGAAATCTTCCCAATATGAACAGTAAGAAGAAGCAAACTAACCAAAATGAGGGCAAATGTGAACATGTTTATAGGTTTGGTGGCAGAAAATCCTCAATTTCTCTGTGAAATAAAATACTAAGTCATCACAGAATGAGAAGGAAATTAGAAAGCTGGAGATGTGAGGAGAGTGATGACTGCCTAAAATAATCTTTGAAGAAAAAGAGAGGGCTAGAAAAAAACAGAATTAACCAACAATTGTGTGGATGTAATGGTGGTTGTAACGTTATACTTGTAGTGCTTATTACTACTATGTAATTTCTGACAGGAGTGCTCAGAAAAAAATGAGACGAGGTTTACAAGCTGATATGATAAGAAAGCTGAGGGCAGCATTAAGGGACATCAGCAAGAGAAAAGCTGAACAGTGGTAACATGATACAGAAGAAAGAAAAGAAATCCAGGAAGGGACTGACAAATTATATGAATTGGAAAGTTTGTTTACATGAGCTGGAAACAGATTACTGATAAACATGAAAGTATATGAAGTATATGTTTAGTGGCCCAAAATGAATTGATAACTTTAGAAGTAAATCAGTTGTGGCCAACGAGGCACAGACTATAAGATAAGAGACTGAGAAAGCAGAGGAGGCAGGAGACAATCAATAAAATTCAAGGTCAAGGATGCAGAAGTAACCCTAGTAGCTGTGGAAGCCAAAAAGTAGGCTAAACCTAGAGCAAGACTTCTATAACATATGAAGAACATCCTAGTGGTTTGCAAGCAAGATGCTCAGTGTCCAGATGATACAGATGTACAAAGCAGCAGGTTATTTTATTTTTAGTGAGAGTCAAAGTCCAAAATTGAAAAGTATAAAGATCTAGAGAACAATAGTGTCAAAGCATGAAATATATAGGATATGAGCTCTTGGTATGTGATTCCATGGGAGAATGTCTGTGTATGTGTATCTGTGTATATATATTTATGTGGCACATAAATCATACATATATATGAAACACACACTCACTTTTTTCCCTTAAATGTTGATACCATATGCACAATAACAAGCAGAAGTCCACTATGGGAGCATCCTTGCTGCCAGTACTTTCCTTTTGTCTTTTGTTTGAGACGGGTCTTGCTATGTAGTTCAGCCTGGTACTGAACTCATCATGTAGCTCAGGCTGGCCTTAAACTCCCGGCAATCCTCCTGCCTCAGTGCCCAAGTGCTGGGATGACAGAAGTTCACCACCAGCCCAGCTCCACTGCTACTTTCTTTAGGACTTTACAAATGAAAAATTTCCCCTTCAATGTTTGTACTTTGAAAGACAGAACAAAATAATTTGCCTCACTCATTAGAAACTAAAATAGAGTAAGGCATGACATTAGAAAACAGAAAGGTACCATGTTTTCTATAAAGGAACCAAACTTTAAGACCATGTGTAATTTTGCGGGAAGGCTAAAGGGCTCTGGTCTGCTTTCCTCAGCACCAACTGCTGTGGGAACACACACTGCAAGTCTCAAAGCAGAGTGGATGCCAATCTCAGGTTTTCTTATATTATCTTCTTTTTAATTCTGCCAGAAAAATTATCACAGGTACACTGAGCACCACTACTCTCACAGCATAAGGAAAACCTAAAAAGTTCTCCATATTAGTACCAATTTGTAGTATCCTATTAAATACAAAGTCTGCAATTAATGTGTGTGCAAAATAGGACAGTCAATAGACCAAAACAAGATGCAAAAACTTAATTTTCTGAAACATAAAGGTCATATAAGAAAATTTTTATATGATAGTGGCCAAATTTGAATTTTTAATATAAAAAATACATGGGGAAAATAAGGACAACCTAAGGCACTCAATTTTCAATCATTTGCTAACTTTCTACATATAAAGGAAGTGACTTCTAGAGTTAATGTCATCTTTTGTATCTCTTAAATTACTCATGCAAGGAAATACAGGTTACTTCTAGCCAGAAACTTGTATCTGTTATTGTAATGGCATTTTTCTTTTTTTTTTTTTAACCTTGTATATGAGCCTTCCCCTTCTCTATATTCACATAAGACTGAGTTCTCTAAAGACTTATCACCCAGACCGAATGGTACACACCTATAATACCCATCAGTCAGGAGGCTGTAGAGGATCACAAGTTCGAGCTATTCTGGACAACTTAGTGAGATCCTGTCTCAAAATAAAAAATAAAGAGTGCAGGACACAGCTTAGTGTTCCCTGGGCCCAATCTCTAATACCGCAAAAAATGAAAACAAACAAACCAACAATACCAAACCTGTCTTCTCTCTGTATACCCCGAAATTTTTTTTTTATAGTTTTCCACATGAATGAACTACATAGCACTATCATTTCAAATGACTTGTTTAGGGTTTAGAAAATTACAATTAGTAAGTACTTAATGAACTATTATTTTCCAACTGAAACATTATTCTATATTTGCAAATAAAATACCACAGCTGAAACAGCAATATTCTATGCAACATATGTGTAGAATTTTCCCAAAGATTTTGATAGAGACAGCATAAATGAGGCTTCTGTCTCATTTGGGTTGCTGCTAAATGGATGGATTTGTTTTGTGAAAAATCCACCAAGTTGTATAATTAAAATTTCTTTATGTATCTGTACATTTAAACATTTTGAAAAACAAAAGAAGTGCTTCAGTGGGCAAATGTTACCTGAGCACAATTATATGCCTATAAGGAATGGAAAAGAAGACAGTTATATGGGGGTGGTGAAAACACGTTTTTGTCCTGTATATTTCTCTAGTATTTGGCTATTTGATATAAAAAACTGAAACTCTTACTTCTTAAGAGTATTTTGACTAAGTTATCAACTACTTAATAGTCTTTCATTTTTATAATGTGATGTTACTTTTTTCTTATTTCCAAACAGCAGGAACTAACCATTTTAGAGCCAGAAAATTTCAGAAATAAAAGATTCACTGCAGATAACATACTACACAATCTTCTTAGTTTTAAATAAGGACATTAAGGCCTAGAAGGGCTGAATGATTTGTCCAGGGTTCCAGGACTAGCAGAGAAGAAGAGCTAGAATCTAGGCTCTTAAAATCACCCCAAATTAACTTTTTTTTTCAAGTTCCTGTTTTGTGAAGAATCTATTCTGTGAAAACTGTAAAACCATTGATCAAGAAATTTTATCTACTCATCAAATACAGGATGTTAAAAAGGTTTCAATTAAACCACCATGGGTTCAAATATGATGAGTCAAAGTTAATTTTGGAGTCTCTCAATTCAACCATTATAATTACTTCTTAAAGATATATTTTAAAATATATCTTTAAATGAAGTGATCTCCTGACTGTGGGGAGATAAGGCAACTAGAAATTTGGAAACATGATATTCTGACATTTACTTTAAAGTCAGTAATTCAAATCAGGAGTTTACATTGGAGAGTTATTCAGGAGTTTAGAGAACTTCTAGAGAAGTGAGAATTCATTTCTCAGAATTCCCACAAGTTTCACATAATCAATAGCCTAATCCAACCGGGTGTGGTGGTGCATGCCTGTAATCCCAGCACTTGGGAGGCTGAGATAGGAGGATCAAAGTTGGAGGCCAGGCTGGGTTACAAAGTGAGCTCAGCGCCAGCCTAAACTGCATAATGAGAACCTATTTCAAAAAGACAAAAATAGCGTAATCCAAGCAACTATTACTGAAAAGAAAAAGAAAACTAATTAACCTTAAATTATTAAGGACCATCTTTTTAAAGCAACAACAAAGTCTGTTTTACTTCTACAGTCCCTTTATCATTGTTGAGATTTTTAAGAACTAGGTCTTCTTTAAAATTCTGACTTCTAAAGATAGACAAAACTATTGTTTGTTCTGTATTAAAAAATGAATATACTGCATGCCATTTTTTCATTTTCATATTTGAATAACTACTAATTCAAATGTAAAAGTTAAATCTTTTTTGAAGGGAAACAAATCAATCTAGATGGAAAATAATTATCTCTTATCACATGTTGTGGACACTAGTTTGGAAGGAGGAGTCAGGTGCCCATTCCAGCTCTGTTGCTTACTGCTACAAGTCAGCGGTTCTGGGCCGACTGCTGTGGCTGTTGAGTCCCAGCTAAGAGACCTAGGAATCTGCACCGCAGAGGCTATGTTGATGTGTTGAGACATCATTTTTATTGCCAATATTTTATTCAGCAAACTGAAACAAATTTCAAATCATGGGTTTCAATGGGTACTGAAGCAAATTTAAATTAACACTGGAGACAATCAAGGTATTAAGCTACCTTAAAAATTCTACATATTGCCCAAAGGATTTAAGGTAAATTGTGCAAAATAAATAAATTATTAGTAAATTATCATAATTACATATTTCAAACATTTTAACATTTTAAAAAAATCTTTAAACATATACAAACACAATTTACATAAGAAATGAATATATACATACATGGGAATTTCCTATTACTGAGTGTAAAAGTAGGATTTTAAAAAAAACCTCCCTCTCCTTTCCTTTTACCCTTATCCTCATGTAACTCATGTTAACCTCATGTGACTCATGTTAAATAACTCATGTTAAATAACTCACCTTTTCCTATTCATGTATACACAGACGCACACATGTACATGCACATACACAAATACACACTCATACAAATAATGGCAGGCACTGTCTCCCCTCAACAACAAAAATGGTATTAAGACTTAGCAATACTATGTGGAAATCCTAAATGAAGCATAATAAAGGCTGCCTGGTATTATAATACAGATGGTACTGTGGTTTACACAACCATGGCCTTGCACTTGTGCTGAAGGCATTTATTGCTTCTTGTCCCTCCACTGCCTTTTCAACTTGTCTTTCCCTGCCTGCTGCCAGTGCTACAGTAAACCTCCCTGAGCACGTATGCACTGTCACTACACTGTGTCCTGTAGGGTACAACAGTGTCAACAGTGAAGGGTGCTTACTTTCCACTTTAATTAATGCTCTGAGTAGCTGTCCAACAGGCTGCAGCAGTTTATATTTCTATCAGCAGAAATGTGTATATCTTATGTCCAAACAGATACCAGATCTTTTTCATTTTTGCAATCTTAGTTCTCATTGCTACTTCAAGCATAGTTCCCAAAAAGCCAACAAGTTTGACTATCTGGCCATTTGGATTTGTACTTCTTATGAATGCCTATTTCTTTATGCAGTGTTCTACTGGGTGGCCATTTTCTTGTTAATTTGTAAAAGCTTTAAATTGTATTGATATTAGATTTTATCACTTGCAATTTTTTCTCCAAATATTAAATTTTGTATATGTTATCTTTTTCTTTAAGCTTTTAGAGTCTCATGTCTTGGCCAAAATTTCCCAGCCCTTTAAAACAGTGTAATAGAATAGAACTTTCTACAATGGAAATGCTCTATATCTGTGAATCTAATGCATGAGTCACTAATCACCTATGGTTAGTGAAATTCCAGAATTGAATTTTAGTTAAAGTTGGTATATTTGCCCATATCCACAATTGAGGAAAATGCTAAATTTCAATTAGAATTGAAAATAATTTTCTGATACGTTCTGAAGATTTGTAAACCACTACTTAAAAATCTGTGATTGTTAAAGTAAATGCCTAATTTTTCTCCTGAAATTTTTAACACATATCAGAGTAATATTCACATATTGTATAAACTGAGGACAATTTTTTTAAACAGATGAATACTGACTTCTGTTAGGATCTTTATAGTAATTTTTTTTCCAGCTAACTATCACTGTTGTGATATATAGTGAGATTTCCATATTCTATTCTAGTGATACTTGTCTGTTTCTATAATAGTATCACATTTAGATGAGTATGTAAGTTTTGAAGTTTATATTGAGCTTCGGGTTAACTGAGTACTTTTTACCTTTTTCTAACTGCATCTTTTTTTTTTTTTTCCATAACTTTATTGGCAATCCTAGGGAATTTATTTTTCTCAAGACTAAAATCACCTGTTCACACTCAATCCTGTACAATATTTCTTACTTCCAAACTTTCTCCCCCAAATAATCAAGAAAACTATTAGAATATAAATTAACTGCATTTCATAAACATGTTACTAGTGGAAAATATTTTATAGCCTTCTCTCCCTTCTAAGAGATGGTACTTACATGTTCAATGGCAAATTTTATGAGTCCTTTACCTTCCTTGTTAAAGAAGGAAGACAGAACGTTATTTCTTTCACAAGGTAAGACTCATACAAAGAAAACCCTAACACTAATTACTAGTGCTTCTACTGATATATTCATAACTTCCTGGTATAATGGGTTACTATTGTCCTGGAATTTACTTTGTTTAATCATAAAATATTATGCTTTTAACACAATGGTAAAATTCGCTTGTGTCTATTTTGAATTTTGCATCTGTAGTAATAAGTAAAATGGATTGATAGATTTGGTTTGAATTTTCCATCATTTTCAACAGTCCAAAATAGCATTTGGTGGGGTACCAGGAATCAAACTCAGGACCTCGTCCTTGTCAGGCAGGCACTGTACCGCTGAGCTATACCCCCAGGTCCCTGAAATAGTATCAACTACATACAACAGGTTGTGTCTAATAGAAATCAATTGTAAACTCATCTGAGGGTAATCTAGCCATGAACCAGGTGGTAACTATTAGTGGTACACCCTTTTTCAGCTTTGTAACCCTCTTTAATAACTGCTAAAGTTCTTCATTTCTGTCAATGTAGTAAGCTACATTTTCTTGGCACATTTCATTTTGAATTTTTAAGCTTGTTGCCAGAAAGTATTATCTTGATAAATGTCCTCTGAGTTCAAACACCTTATTTCTATTGTTTTTCTTCTTTCTTAAAGAGTATGTTATGTCTTTATTTTTTGCCTGTTTAATAACAAAGGAATTTGAAGACAACAGATTTTCTTCTGGCAGTTTTAAATGTGCCTCAAGAATTTTGAAATAAAATATTCTCATTTCCAATGATTTCTTGATTCAAAGAATGTTAGGCTCTCTATAGAGCAACTTCCTCAAAATTAGTGATAATGAGTTCTTCTATAGCTTTTTTTTTTGTCTGTTACATCCATCCAGTTTTCAAAAAGGTGTATTAAACTGTCTGAACTTCATTGTAGTCTCATCAAATTTTCCTCATTTTTCTAAGCTTTACTTCACAGTTAGTATGTCATTTAATATGCATGTTATTGACTATAAAATCAACTTTTATTAACATATTTCATTATTGTTTCTTAGTTTATATCATATATTTCACTTTGTCTGATATCAATACTACTTTCTTCTTGTCTTTGGTCATAATTCTAGCCCATCCCTTTTTCAGTCTTTCGACATCAACTTGCACTATGCATATTTCTTTCTTTTTTTTTGGTACTGGGGATCGAACTCAGGACCTCGCACTTGCCAGGCAGACGCTTAGGCCACTGAGCTAAATCCCCAGCACTATGCATATTTCTTATAAACAAACACAGCTATAAATGGTTTCAAGGTCAAAACAGAAATTTCTTTCTTTGAATGAAAGAAACATTTTAGTCTGTTCTTCCGTTCTCTGGATGCAAAGATGATTTAACCCATCTTACTTGGGGTGAGAGGTTGAGGGAGAGATCCAGAGATTTTTTACAGGCTAAGCTCTGCCCACAATCTGTCTGCTGTTCTTTAAGTTTCTCTCACATGGTCTCCAGTCTCTCCCTTAGACAGAGGAGAGAAATTCCAAATGGTAGTAGTCTATCTCCAAGATGGAATCTATCAATCTCTTCCTTTGTATGTGGCAACTAATCTCTAAGAAGTACAATCTGTTTCTCTTAATGATATGAATGTGGTAGAGATGATGTTCTGGGATTGTGAAGTTAGGTCTTAAGACGTCTTTAAACTTTGACCTAAATTCTCTCACTACTTGCTTTGCAGGGTGTCAGCTGCCTTGTTCTGAGACTGCCATGTTGAAGGGTGCCTAAGACAGCCAGGTGGGAAGGGAGTGTATTTCAGCCCTTTCATCCTCACTCCAAACATCTGACTGAAGACTTCAGACCACCCAAGCCTCAGTCAAGTGAGAAATACCAGCTAAAACCCTTCAACCTTCACAGCTGTGACAAATAATAGATCGTTTTAATATAATACATTTTAGGCTGATGGTTACGTAGCAATATATAACTGGAACTCTAGCTTGCCAAAGGAAAGGAAATATGTTCATACTGGCATACCCTAGAATCCCTTTATTTCCACCTAAACTGCATGCATTTTATATTCAGTAGCCTATGCTGAGTATGTAATGGAACCTTAAAATGGTAAAACAAATAGAAATTTAGTTTCAGGTTTGGCATGACTATACCAAGTAGTATGAAGCCAATACTGTCAGAATTTTTCTTTATTGCAACTGTGAAACCTTACTCATACAGTGATCCATGTTAGCAACTCACCTTTATTTAGCCATAATGTATATTTAACATATTAACTGCTGTTTATAAAATTATTGTTATGGGTTAGTGATATGACAATATTAAATGAAAACATGAACAGTGATATCACAGTGATAATACTCCTTTATAATTATTAATCTAAAAATATCCAACATATGCACCTATTAATTTCTGAAATCATTAAAGACATTAAGAAAGTTAAAAAAAAATGATCAAGAAGAACTCTTACGAAAATAACATGTTTATAGATCTTGGATTGAGAAATGCAAGAGATAAAACGAATGAAGTGGTTGTAGTATCTCTGATTAAGTAAAGGTATTTGGTAATAAGGTCCCTTATGAGTTGGTTTCCCCTGCAGTTATGTGATGCTACACCTTCTTTGCCACTTGATTCAAATTTTATCTGAAAAATCTAACAAACCCCTCAAAACTTACCCCTGAAATTAAAAATCAGAAGTGTTGCCAGATCTCGCTTATCTATAGATCTGGTTAAGATCATAAATGCAATAGGCAAATGAAAAAATGTCATATTACACTTTTAAAACAAAGCGTTTCCTCATCCGAAAGTCTGCTAAATGAAGCTTCTTCCTGATGACATACAGTATTTAAAATTGCTGTTTAGCTTCCCACGAACTTTTCTCCCCATACACTTTTACCTGTAAGTAATTTACATTACTTATAAAAATCAATAAGTTTGTGAAAAACAATAGGTTTTACAGGTATAGGCAAGAAACAGGATTTAGTAACAACAAGGTCTTATACTTTCAATAGTATTACTCCCAAATACATTCTTGAGCATTTTAAATATATTAAAACATGTTATTTTTATGTTGAATAAAAGGAATAGCATTGAAATAGGGAATTAAAATAATGAAATTTAAGAATTCAAAAGCTTTTAATCTCAACAAGTAAACAGTAAGAAACACTTTTTCACTTTAAAATAATTTGTGGTCCTGGTCTACGGTACTTAACCACATTAGAATCCTAAGACCTTTATTAAAGCTTGAGATTGGTAGTTCTACCTTCAACCAAAACCAGAATCTACAGAAGTATACATGGAACTTAAATTTTAAGTGTGCTTATTTAATTTGAATTTAATAAAAAAGACAAATCTGTTACTGTTTATTAATGAATATTCCAACATTTTAGGATAATTAGAACTCATAATAACATCATAAATTTCTTATAAGCTTATCAACTGAGCAGCAGAGAAATTTCAGAAACATAAAAACCTGAATAACAACAAATGAAATACCTTATTATCATAGAAATAAAACTAATTGGATTATTTACATATGAATACTTATGAAAAGCGTCCAGGAAATCTTGCAGAATTTTTCTCAAGAAATGTTGCTACGTTTCCAAACAAGGAAGTTATGTTGAACAAAACACTTTTTGCTTCCTAGTTACCAGAGTTCTCATAAGAGAGAAATGTTTCACCATTTCCTCATGAAATTTAATAGCTTTATTAAATGCCGACTCATTAATGTCTTATACTGTAAAGTATTATTAACACTGCTTTCTTTGGAATGGAAGAAACATGTTGAATTGATCCCACAATAGCAAAAAGAAAGAAAAAAAAAAAAAAGGCTGTATACAGCTGTAGTTACATTGGATACGCCAAGGTTGTGAAGTGCTACAAAGAAAATTCTTAAGAAATAAAGGTATCTATAATTACTCAGACATTAAATACCACACACATTCATATATAAATAATTCAGCTCAAAATATGCTAAAGCTGTCCTACATTATTGGCATTTACATATTTCAGACCTGAAGTAAAAGTTAAGCCCTATTTTCCAGTGTCAAGTGTCTCAATATTACTTCCAAATAATTAAATACCTGGAAAAAATATGAAAGAACATCTCAGAGATTAATACGATTGGCAAATGAGGACACTATTTTGTTTTTAAAGGTGAAGAATTATATTCTATAAAATTTCTAGAACAGTTTTCACCTCATCCTTGGCATGAGCTAGCAGATTATATAAACAAAAGCAAAGTTACATTAACTGTGTAACTGTATGACTAAATGTTTCTGGGAGGCATAATTATGTAACAATTGATACATCTTTGATCTAAAGAATACATATTATGGAAGAAATATGTTTCCTTATTCTACTTTTATACTACTTTAACCTAGGTAAAGATCTACAGGATTTTACTAGGGAAAAAATAGTACTTGATTGATTATAAGCAGTTTCTATAAAGTAAAAAATATAAATGAAAATAAGATAATTTAATGAAATACTTGGCTTCTAAGTTGGAAACAACATTTTCCAAGTAATCCAAACTGGTTTAAAAAGAAAAAAATAGATGGATATATGCTGCCACCATGTGGTAAAAAAAGACCATTTTGGATAAGGCAAGATGAACAGTTTTAAAACACAAGAAAAAAGTTTGTTTCCTTAACTGCCGGTCTCAAAGCTCAGAGACAAAATAGGAATAGGCAAGGACTTTCCAAAATGAACCTCAACAGCAGAAGAAATAATGTGAAGAATGAACAAATAGGATCATATCAAATTAAAAAGCTTCTGCACAGCAAAGGAAACAACCAATAGAGTGAAGAGACAACCCACAGAATACGAAATTTTTTTTTTTTTTCTTTTGGGACCAGGGATCAAACTCATGACCTTGTGCTTACCAGGCAAGTACTTGAGCCATGGAACTAAATCCTTGGCCTGGAAAAAAATTTTGCCAGCTCTTCATCAGACAGGACTAACATCTAGAATATATCCATCAACAAATGAATGGATAAAGAAAACGTGTTTATACAAAACAGAGGATTGCTTTACCATGAAGAAACTTGAGGCACTGATAGTGACACGGAGCTTGAGATCATAATGTTAAGTGAAGTAAGTGAAAAATTTAGATATGCAAGATTAAATATTGCATGGTTTCTTGTATGAGAGAAAGAGAAAGAGCAACAGAGACAAACAGAAAAAATAAAAAGACAGATTAATAGGAAGTAGGCAGAAGTTCAAATAACCCCTCAAATTATTCTGTTGTTTCAAAAATATTTTAAAACAAATGCTAATTTGTTTCATTGATACTGGTTTTTTTGTTCACAGAAAAGAAAATTTTATTTCTTTGTAAGAGACAATTTTTTTGTGTATGATTTGTATTCTGAATAACACTTTTGCCATTCTTTTAAAATCATGATATGCAGTATACTAGCCATTGTTATTCTCTAATGATTTTATTATGAGATTTTATTTTTTCAAACTAGCATTTTTAAAAAATATTTTCTTTATTAATATCTACTTGTATTATCTAAAAATAAAAAAAATTTTAAAACTTAGAAACACCCAACAGAGAACAAGTCAGCATCTCCCAAGAATCAGCCATGCTGGAACTTGGGAGACCGACCAAAGCACATATTGCTGATTACTTCCTGGTAAGTGGTGTGAGCCAGCCGTGGGTGCGCCAGGGAGAGAACAAGCCAGAGTGTCTCGTGGACCTACCAGCGTGTGGGTTGAGACTCAAACGTGCCCACCCCCCCAGCAATGGGATGGTTTGGAGGTCAGCCGGAGTTGATAGCAACTAAGGTACATAAAGCAACCAAATGCTTTATTTGCTTGATTATGGTGACCTGAGGCCAGAGGTCTGAGCATCTCTTGGGAGGATTACAGTATGCAATGTAGCAAATATGGGGGATTTCCTTCTATATTGTCTTTAAAGGCCAATCAATATTTCACTGTTTTGCTTTGTTCTGATTAATGGTTTTGCTCTATTCAATATTCTGTTTTGATTGGTTTTATAGTGTTCTGTTTTTGGTTTGATTTTGCTATACCTGATTGAATGGACAAATACTGTAAAGATAATAAGATATACTATGGTATCTATTACTGTTACCCTGGTATCCTGCTCTGAAGTTCTATACCAATTTCACTGCATTGCCTCGATTGGCTCTGTTCTGTCTTGTTTTGTTGTATTTACTATCTTTAAAATAAAAAAAAAAGAAACACCTAACAAATGTACTACTTTCTCTTAGTAAATCACCATGGTGTCATTATTGTCATTTTTGAGATACTGGGCTAAGAATATAGAGCTCAGTGTCACAGTGCCTGCCTCATAAGTGCAAGGTCCGGAGTTTGATTCTTGATAACCAAAAAAAAAAAAAAAAAAAAAAAAAGAAATACTGTGTCTACGTTTGTTGACTGCTGCCTTCTCTTTTAATTTGCCATTTGTTTACCACTTGCTCTATAAAATGCAGTAGTATCTCCTTCTACTTGTTCTAAAATTATCCTCTTTCAAATCAAAGCCTGTATTGTAGTTTTATAAGATTTAACTGTACTTTTTCTAAGCTATAGGTAATCATTTGACAGACCCTAATAGTATCTGTGTATTCTTGGGTTATAAACTCATTCCTCAACTACCAGATCATCATTTCTACTCCTGAACTTTATAGCTTTATTGGGAATAATTATTAATTGGTAAAAAGTACAAACAACCAAAGTTATAAATAATATTCTAAAAACTGCACATTTTGTTCAAGATCTGGTGATGTTTTTAATTTAGCTTGTATTATTTTCCTATGTATTGTATGATATGCCTCCATTCATGTAAGTAAAAACCCAAAATATGAAGAAAAAATAGCTTTTCCAGGGAAGCTGAGGTACTTTTTAGGGAAACCACGCAGATCTCGATATCAAATATTCTACATGCACAATCTCGATCTTCTTTCTTCACTTGCATCTGCCTCATGTAGTGGCCAAGTAACTCCAATCTATCCAATCCTGCTGCAGAATCAACTATAAATTCCGGACAAAATATGAACTACCTGAAGTCTCAGGAAGATGATCAAGATCAGGCAGTTGGCAGAACAGAGTCCATGTAGGAGAGGGAGAAAACATCACTTGGGGGAATTTCCTGGTCTTTTTTATTTTTAATGGTGTTTAGCCAAAAGGCAGACCCACTATGAGTCACATTAGACAGATAAAGGTGCAATGGAAAATCCTTAGTCTTTCTAGCTTGGAGAACCAGAAGATAGCTTGGGGCAACCTAAAATGAGGTAGGCATTTCAAAGACAACCACAGGGGGAACTCTGAATTTTGAGGCTAATTCTGCATAGATCTCTGCTATACTCTGATATGTATGGGACAGACTTCATATAACCCAAATACTAAGGCCATAAAAGCTAAACTAAAACTTACTCTACTGCTTCTAAAATAAAAAACATCATCCCTGTTGAGGGAAATATAAAAATGCATAATCTATACAACACAGTAGTAACAATGCTATCTCTTAAATTTTACTCTTTGATTTAGATAAAAAGTTTAAAGTTATTAGGCATCTGAAGTCACAGTAACATGTGAGACAGTCTTAAAAGACAAGACAAACAACAGTGACCAACCTGTGGTGACAGAAATGTTAGAATTAGCAGGAAAGAATATATATATATATAGTTTTTGCTTTTTGAGATAAAGTCTCCTTATATAGTCCAGGCTGCCCTGAACCCACTGTGTAGCCCAAGTGGCCTGTAACTCACAGCGATCCTCCTCCCTGGGATTACAGGGAAGTGCCGGAATGCCATGCTAGGAGGAGAAATTTAAAGCAGTTATTTAACTCTTCTCAATAGTATAAAAGAAAAAATTTGTTGAAAAAGAAAAAAAAAATACCAGGCTAAAATAAAAGCTATATAGCCGGGCATAGTAGTGCACGCCTGTAATCCCAGCACAGGAGACTGAGATGGGAGGATCACTGCAAATTCGAGACCAGGAAGGGCTACAAAGTGAGCTCAAGGCCAGCCTGAACTGCATACTGAGACTCTGTCTCAAAAAGACAATAAAATAAAATAAAATGAAATAAAATAAAATGAAATGAAATAATGAAGTGAAATGAAATAAAATAAAACAAAACTATAAACAATAAAGTGAAAGTTTTCATGCTTAAGAATTGATCCAAAAGAAACAAAAAAAGACCGCCTTTGAACCCACTTTTCCTGTCACTGTCAAACTTGTCTCTTTTCCCATTTGCAGCAAAATTACTCAGGAAGGGTTACTCACAGTTTTATGTTCAACTGTGTTCCTCAGTTGGATATAAAGCATTGTTCACTCTTAAACACACTGTCATCAAGCTTTTTACCCTACTCCACCAGAACCTGTCTTGACAAGGTTCTCAACGACCTTGTTAACACAAATGCTCAGTCTTCACTTAACTGGATCTACCAATGACATCTGAAACAGTTCAGCACTTTCTTTTCCTAGACAAACATTTTTCTCTTGGCTTCCAAGATATGAAATCTTCTGGTTTTCCTGCCTAACTGCCTACTTCCCTTCTCTCCTACACTGCAATTCTGAAGTGCCCTATAGTCCAGGCACAGTTTGCGTCTCTAGACTCACTACTCTCTGGGGACTTCAATCTGGCATTACGGATTATTCCTATGCTGGTCCCTCTCAAATGTGTATCAGACTTGCACATCTACCTATCTTCAAGTATGCACCTAACAGATCTCTCAGTCTGTCAAAAACCTGCTCTCTTTTGCACTAAGATCCTTTGCCTCAGTTATATCCTACCCATCTCGGCTGAACACAACTCCATCCATCCAGTTATTCAAGTCAAAATCCTCAAAATTAACTTAACCCCTTTCTTTTATACTCTTCATCCAATTCATAAGAAAATCCCATGGGTTTTATTTCTAAAATACATTCAGAATCCAACCAGTTCACATGACTTCCACTGCTGCCACCTGGTCTGAAGCACCATCACCTCTCACCGAACTACTAAAACTAAAACAGCCTCCTAACACTTCTCTCTGCACCTGTTCTTACAGTTCTACAATCTAATCTCAGCAAGGACAGCCTTCTTTAAAAACCATTATCTAGAACATTAAGAAAGTACCTTAATGCTCATTAAAAGTAATTTAATCATCAAACATTTGTTGAAGATCTACTTTGTGTAAGCTGGAATCCTTAAATGTATGCCAGAGCATGCCATACCTCCTTTACAAATGCTCTGGTATTTCATTTCACTTAATGTTAGAAACAAAATCTTTCGAATGACTTCAACAGCACTGTTATTATTCCCAACTATCCTCTTCCTTTCAACCATACCAGTCATACCAGCCCTTCATTGTTTTACAAACAACAAGTCATGCTCTTGAGTTTGCATTGGCTTTTTTCTCTGCCTGAAAACCCTTCCTTAAGAAGTTGCTGTCTCACTAGTCTCTTCAAGTCTTTGCAAATTTCTAAGCTCCTCTATAATTCTGAATATGCTTTCTTTCCTGCTTCCAATGCAGTGCTCCATTCATCTTATCCTCATTTACTTTTTCTTTTTTCCATTGCAGTCATCTTCTATCATACTACGATTTACTTATTTATAATGTTTCCTTTTAAAATATATGTTTTACAGATGTCCTTTAAAAACATAAACTCCATGAAGGTAAGAACTACTGTTCTGTGAGATATACCAAGTACCTACAGCAATGCCTGTCACACAGTAGACACACAATTTCTACTTAGGGAATGAATTTCCTTCCTTATAATAATAACCATGTGAAGTAGGTATTGTCATCTCTATTTTATAGAAGAAGTTGTAAGGGGACAGAGGCCTAAGTTTTTTTCTACTTAAGACAACAACTCAAAATAGTATCTTTTAATTCCTCCAAAAAATGCTATAGCAATAGGTAATATAATGAACCATTTAAAAAACAAACCACAATATATAGCAAAATTTCTTTTAACATTAATAGGTAATGTTCACTATCTCATTAAAAAGTCTTTTTAAAAAATAAACTGTTTAGCTAGGCATGGTGGCACACGCCTGTAATTCCAGCACTTGGGAGGCTGAAGGAGAAGGATCATAAGGAATTTGAGGCCTGCCTGGGCTACATAGTAAAACTCAAGGTCGTCTTCAAAGTAAGTAAATATAATCCCAGCAGTTGGGAACCTGAGGCAGGAGGATTGTGTGAGTTCAAGGCCAGCCTAGGATATAAAGTGAGTTAAAGGCCAGCCTGAACCCTATCTTAAAAGACAAAATTATCAAAAATTTTGTCTTTAATTGTATTTTAAAGACAATAAAACCAGACAAAACAAACCAGAATGAAACTAATCAGAACAAAATGACGAAAGCAATGCAGGACTTCAAAACAAGATAACAGGAAATCAGCAATGGCTACCATATCTCATTTTCTTCAAAATAGCTGTCTAGACCATAAGATATAATAAAATCAAACAAAACAAAACAGAGTAAGACCAATCAAAAGAATGAAAGCATATTTTAAAGAGAATAAAACCAAACCAAATAAAACAAAATAAAGCCAATCAAAACAAAACAGTGAAATTGATACAGGATTTCACAACAGGGTAACAGGAAATCAACAATGGCTACCATAATGCCTCTTGTTATCTTCAAAATTGCTGCCTATACCATCAGACATAATAAAATCAAACAAACAAAAGAACAGAATAAAAATAATCAAAACAGAACACTGAATAAAACAAAATAAAACAGAACAAAACAATGAGAACAGTATTAGATTTCAAAAATGAGACAGCAGGAAATCCCCCATGTTTGCTATATTGCATATTGTTATCCCCTTAATAGATGCTCAGACCACCAGCCTTAGGCCTGTAAAGTCAAACAACACAAGCATTCAATTGTTTTTGTACTTCAGTTGCTATCAACTCAGCCTGTCCTCCAAAGCAGCTGGCTGCTTATAGGGGGGCGGGAGGGTGTGCCGGGGGTGTGTGGGGGTGTTCTTGTCTCAGGGGAAAGGCAAACTGGCTTCCTGTTACTCTCCCAGGCCCAGCATTGCTTCCTCCAATTTGTTTTTAAAATAAAATAAGTTACTTAATATTGCTGGTTTTACTGTTTCTTTTTTCTTACTGTTTGGTAAGTTGACTTGTACTAGGGTTCTTGACAAATGATTATTTCTATTATGTCTGCATCATATTTTCTGAATTTCTTATATCTTTTATTAAATATGTAAGATACTGCTTAATTTTTTCCTGATTTTGATTTAGTCCTCTGCTTATAATATTAAATTTAGGAAAAGATTTAAAAATGATTATACATTTGGCTAAGTGGTAATAAAACTTTATGAGACAAATGTTATACATGGTTACTTTCATGTATCCACTTGGGCAGGCCATATTTGGCCAAATATTATTTCACATGTTCTTGCAAAGTTACATTTTTTAAAAGATGAGATTAACATTATATTAGGAAACTTGAGTAAAGCAGATACTCCATAATGTGAGTAGTGAACCTTATATACTCACCTGAAGGCTTCAACAGTAAAAGACTGATTTCCAAAGGAAGGACTGGACTTGAACTACAACTCCTCCCCACTCCAGTCTGCTGGCTTACCTAAAGATTATAAACTTGCCCAAGTTCTACAACTGTGTAAGTTGACTGCTTAAAATAAATCTTCTCCCTCTTTTACCTCTCAATTAATTAATCTTCCTAATATATATCATTGTTTCTGTTTCTTCAATGAACCCTGATTAATCGATTTCCAAACATTTCTATGTTCAAGAGTTATTAGTGCATCAGAATATCTACAAACCCTATAATTCAAATGATACCAACTATCCTTTCTTATCATCTAGCTTTCTTATCAATAACATACTAAACATGTTACCAAGGATGAAACATTACTGATCCTTGTGTGAAAAGATGAGATACTTGCTGTACTATGAAGTAAAAATACAACACATGTTAATAATAATTCTAGAGTTGCAGACTGTTTTCTTTTTCTGGCCTGAGTAATCATGTATTCAAGAGAAATTACTCTTACAGTCCCAAATAACAAAGTGATTAAAAAAATGTATTTCAACAGAAACAAGGACAGGCAGCTCCTCCAGCTGTCTTCTCACATAGTAAGTCCTTGAAGGATGCGGAGGTAGCACAGGGGCTGCAGAACCAAGTCTGAGTGAAATCCCATCTGCCTCCTTCCCAATGACTCCTGTCCACCTGCACACTCTCTAGGAGAAGCAGCATGGAAATGATTTGCCCAGGGTTGCACAATTAATAACTAAACTGAGCCTTTCTAACTTTTTTCTTTATGTTGACAACTAAAAAAAATATTTTAAAAATTAAATAGCTATCTTTCTAATGGTACAAAAACAGGTTATAGGCAACATGTGGCATGTCAGCAGAAGAAAAAAAAACATAACAAACAAACAGAAGCCTAGAGCAGGTGCACACAGACTTCTCTAGCATCACTCCTGCTGACATCATCACTCCTTGGAGGAGACAAAGGAAGCTGAGCTTCAAACTATGTCATACTAGCTATACAGTGACAGGTAAATCTTGTCTGATATAAAGAAGGAAGCAAAACAGACCACTGAAAATACATATTAAGTTATAACTTTATTTATTGCTGGATAATAATCATTGATAAAAATTTGAAGTAGGAAATACGATAAATATTTGTATGCAACTTTGCTGAAATGTCTTTACTTCTAAACAGAAACATGGGTAATCGAATAAAATGAAGTACAAACACTATTATTTTCCCCATTTGAAGGCCAAAACACATTAAATGACTTGTTTAGCTAGGGAGTAGTGGCACATGCCTGTGATCTTAGCTATCTGGGAGGGTGGAGGGGTCAGGAAGAAGATTGCAACTTTGTGGCCATCCTGGAAAACTTAGCAAAACCCTGGTCATAGTGAATGAATGAGTGAATGAATGGTGATGTAGAGTGCTTGCCTAGCAAGTGCGAGGCAATACTGCCAAAAAAAATCCCCAGTACTGCCAAAAAAAAAAAAAAAAAAAAAATTGCCGAGGTCACACAATAAATGGGTATCAAAATACCATCAAATGTTCTAACACTAATCTAACAGAATTTGAACTCTCTAAGGGCAGATATTTTCTCTCTTGTATTTACTACTGCCAGCGCCAAGTACAATACTGTGTCATTAATGCCAGTATCAGTACACATGATCAGAACAAGTATTATAAATTAATGGTATCTGACGAAGTAGAATGACTGCTAAATGGACAATAGCTGCCTTTCATATCAGACAAACCAAGAAGTAAAGCAGCCTCTATTTGTAAACTCTGACCTTAAGTGCTTTCCTTTAAGAACGATGAAATCCTTGAAGAGAAACAGGTATTCCTTCTAACTCTAATACAGTAAGATGCAGACCCCAGCCTTTTTCTGTGAGTTAGCAGCATTCTCAGACTGTAGTAGAAGAGAACAAGAAATCAGTAAGAAGCAAGCCCTCCCTACAAATCAGCGCCAAACGCAGGCCACTGGGGGAACAGCCAGACCCCAGTCTTTCCTATGGGTCAGTGCCATTCGTGGAATGCAGGGGAAGAGAACAAGAAGTCACCAAGAAGCAAGCTTTCCCTGAAAATCAGTGCCATGAATGGACCACTGGGGGGACTTCCAGACCACAGCCTTGCCCCATGAGTCAGCGCCATTCATGGACTGCGGGGGAAGAGAACAAGAAGTCACCAAGAAGCAAGCTTTCCCTGAAAATCAGTGCCATGAATGGGCCACCACTGCCACCAGGGGGACAGCCAGACCCCCACCCTTTTCCCATGAGTCAGTGCTATTTGCAGACTGCAGGGGAAGAGAAGAAGTCACCAAGAAGCAAGGCCTCCCTGTAAATCTGCACCATGCATGGGGCCACTGTGGGGAAAGCCAGATGTCAGCCCTTTTCCAGTGAGCAGGTTGGAAAACAAGAAGAGCCAACACCCTCACCACACCCATAAGTGACCAGCTGTTCGGAGAAACACAGGCTACAGTGATAGGTATTGAGGTAAAATGCAACTTGATGCTTGCAGTGTTGTCTCTCACTGATTTTTCAGGTCGAAGGCCAGTGGTCTACTCATCTATTCAGAGGATAATGGTGCACAGTGTGGCATCTGTGAGGGATCTCCTTCTCAAAGTGGTTGATTCCCTATTATCTTGTTTGGAAATCCTGTATCATTTTCATTGTTTTGTTGGGTTGAGTTTTACTGTTTTGTTTTGATTTTGTTACATCTGACAGCATGGGCAGCTATTTCAAATATAACAAGATATATTATGGTAGCCATTTTGGATTTACTATTGTCTTATTTTGAAGTTTTATTGCATTCATTGTTTTGTTTTCATTGGTTCTATTCTGTTCTGCTTTGTTTAATTTTTACTATGTCTGAAGTTATCTGCAGCTATTTTGAAGACAACAAGAGACATTATGGTAACCACTGTTGATTTCCAATACATTGTTTTGAAGTTCCATGTCACTTACACTGGTTTGCTTTGATTGGCTTTATTCTGTTTTATTTTACTTGGTTTTAGTCTCTTTAAAAAAACCAAAAAACCCAATACAGTAAAATGAACCAACCTATCACTATTTCTTAGCAAACTATAACAACATGATAGTATTCTGGGATAGATGGTCAAAGCCATAATCAAGCTAATCATTAGTTGACCCTCTTATAAATAGAAGAGTTATGATTATATAATTTATCAACTAGATTGCGATATATTCATTTAAAAATGAGTGAGGTGCTAGTAGTACTTACATACAGGGACTAAAGGGGTCAGTCTTAGTCAAATCAGAACTTAAAGAGTCATACCAGCAAAAAGTCACAAGTATTCTCTTACTTAGGACACCTGAAAGAAATCCCTGCATAGCCTGCCCTATATTTCTTGTTTCATGTGTAAATTTCTTGACAGAGTAACATTAAATATAGACTTAAAATATTAAACTCATATGCACATGTCTCAGCAATTTTCAGATACAGTTGTTGTAGCCAGACATGCCCCCAAAGCCTCATGAACTCATGGGACTTTTTAGGGGTGGCTGGATCTCGGGTTATGATGCTGGAATTAAGGGTACGAGATTACTAGATCAGTCCCCTGACCAGTTAAACATAGTTCTGGGTGTAGACAATGGGAAGGCTCAAATTGTGGGTACCCAAATTGTGGGTAGCTACCTCACTACCTTCCTACCTTCTTCCTGCCATAAACTGTTTCTCCTCTTGATGCACCTTGCCACGTGCCACCTTGCCTTGGACCAGTCAACTATGAACTGAAACAAACTGTGAGCTGCAATAAACCTTTCCTCCATTAATTGTGGATGTCAGGTATTTTTATCTCAGCAGTAAGGAAAGTAACTAAGACAATGCTGCATCTTGGGATTTCAAGAGCAGCTTAATTATGAAAATGAGCTATAACAACAAAATGCTGAATTATGGATTACAGGTCAGTATCTTGAACTTCTCAGTTTTTAAGATGACTACTCCCAGTTTAACCTTCTTCTCATTACCCATTAAGATCACAGCAGTGAGCATTCTCTAGTCTCATTTTTCCATCACTGACTTTGACCTTCCTCACTGCAAATACTGAGAAATTCCTCACAGAAACAACTGAAGCTACTTCTTATCAGTGATCAAAACCTTACAAACCTCTGTCAGTTGTTTCAGTTGGTCTTTATTTGTACTTAATTCTTCTGATAGTTCATTCTTTTTCACCTGTAGTTCAGAGATTTCCCTTCTCAGTGGACTCACTAGTTCATAGAACCGAATCTTGAAAAAAAAAAAGAAATTAAATTAATCTTGAAGTACAAATTACAACTAAAATTTGAATTTGCAGTATAGTAGTCCGCCTTATTCATGCTTCATTTTCCATGGTTTCCTTTACCCATAGTCAACCACTACCCAAGGGCATTATATAGAACATCCAAAAAAATAAAAAATTTGTAAGTTTAAAAAAATTTTTTTTGTAAAAGTGTACTGTTAACTAGGTATGGTGGCATATGCATATAAACCCAGCTACTTAGGAGGCTGAGGCAGGAAGATCAAAAGTTTAAGATTGGTCAGAGTAATTTAATAAGACCCTGTCTCAAAATTAAAAATAAAAATTTTTAAAGGGCTGGGATTGTAGCCCAGTGGTACAGTGCTTATCTAACATATCTGAAGCCCTGGCTTCAGTCCCCTAAACTGCAAAATAAATACATAAATTAATTAATTAAAAAATAAATTTTTAAAAATTTATTTTTTTAAATTTTATTTTATTTCTGGTTACTTATTATTGGTTACTATCAATTTCTTACCATGTCTAACTTGGAAAGTAAACAATCATAGGTCTGTATGTATAATAAATGCAGTATATACTGTAAAGGACGTAGTACTATCTATAGTTTTAGTCATTCACTAGTACTCTTGGAATATATCCCTCATGGATAAATATTTAACTCGAGTTCAGTTGTCATTAATAAAAGGAAATAACTACAATTAGGCAAAACAGTTATAACTGAACCTATCACTAATACTTAATGTTCAGTTAACAAAGAACCATATAGTCTGTAACTCTCCACCCAACAGACCTTCCTTCTCTTCTCTTTACACCTGCTTTACCCTATTACGAGCTGCGCCATATTTCTTAGGTACTGCTCATTTCCCACTATCTGCTAATAAATTCCCTACACACATCAGGTGTTTACGAGTCTCACTCTTGCTTCTTTCTCTATGAGAACAGCTCTTTCTACATCTAAATCCATGGTTCTGGCCTTGTCTATCTTTGTTCTTATTTCCAGCTCTTGGCAGTGCTCTGCTTACCACTGCCACTGCAGGGTGAGGAATAATCAGGATGAAAGGAGACATCCTTCCTATCAATACTTCTCATTAGTTCAGATTTCTTTTCCCATTCATAATTTTCTCAGGGGAATTTGCTACCTAACTCAGTCAAGTGTTCCATCTGACAAGGTCCTATAAAACTAAAAAGCCACCAGCATGTTAGAAGAGAGCAATTAGCTTATTTATTGTACAGACATACAATCCAAAACTCTTTAAAACACAACATCATAGCTTTTAAGGCTAATGGAATATGCACTTATGTATTTATTTATTTATTTTTTTAGAACAGGATCCTGCTATATTCTCCAGACCAGGCTTGAACTCCTGGAATCAAACAGTTCTCCTGCCTTTGCCTCCAGAATAGCTGGGGCTACAAGCATATGGCATTATGCTTGGTTCAGTATTGTTTGGTCTATAAAAATCCGTTAACCATGGCACAGCAAATGTGACAGATATGGCCTACGTGATATAAACAAAAGCTCTTGGGGATCTTCAGTGATTTTTAGAATATAAAGGAATACTGAGACCATGCAATTTGAGACTACCTCTATATTGTAATCACAAGTACAGATTTAACCAGCAGTGTAATCAAGATACCAAACTAATCTCACCACACAATTCTCCCTCATCCTATACCTTTATAACCACACCAACTCCACTCCTACCACTATCCCTAACCAACATGGGCAATACTCCTCCTGCAGTTTATCTTCACAATTTTTCATTTTGAGACCAATATCAACTATCATTTTCTGTAAAATAATTCATTTCTAAAATTTGATAGTTCATAATTTCAGAATCCTATTTATTGCTTGACCTTGGAAATCAATGGTGAAGAACTTTTAAAATTTGGTGAGCTGAATAATACAATCTTCAAATCACTACCATAATTGGTTAATTAAGTACTTTGAAAGTAATGACTAATACATAATATATGTACAATACTTTGAATATATATATTTTTCTTAAGTGATACAAGACACTTACAGATACATATTCAGGAATAGAAAGCTGATCTTCAGGAAAACCTTTTAGTTTTATATATTGGTCTTCTGTCAACTCAAAGTCACGCAAGTTTCGACGAACATCTCCAGCTTTCTCTCTTAGTTGATGATTTGTCTCTTCTAGTTGTTTCTGTCGCAATAAAATGGTTTCCATTTCTTGTTTCATTAGTTCTTGGTATTTTCTACATTAGGAGACAATTTATAGAAAGCCTTAAAGAATCTTTGAAATTTAACTTTCTCAATGTTCTCTATAGCAGTAAAAAATTGGGAAAAATAAAGTCCAGTAATATTCCTAGATCCAGTTAAATGCTTATTTATTTAGCTAATTAAAGATGAAATGGCAATTCCATTTTAGTCAATGTGTAGTCACATAAATTATTAGTTGATATTTTAAAAGAATATATTAGAAAATTCAAATTACAAAAGTATACATTTGTTCTGCTTAAGTTCTAAGTCTCATACATCTCTTCTGGATCCTATGTATTAAAGTAATTTTCATTTCTTTTATTCCAGTACTTCAGGGAATCTTTTTTTCTTGAAATCCATTTCAAAGAGAAAAAAAATTAAAAACAAAATTTCAAAACATGTCAATCAGGGAGCAACAATGGTACATACATTGTGCGTTGTCATTACAAAATCATACACCCAGAGCACAAGACATCTGAGTTCAATTGTCCGAACAACACCAGCACAAATCTTTCTCTTCAAGAAACTCAGAGAAATCAGTAGTATAACTATCATAACTATATTTATATACATACACACACACACACACATATATATATATATACACACATATACATATGTTGTTTCTTTCAGCTTGTTACACTAGTGAGACGATATGATGTTTACACACATGTGCCTGATTTATTTCCCTTATGAGTATGGTCTCAAGAAGGGAATCTCTTTTAAGCAATACAGCAACACAATCACCATAAAGTATTCATTCAGTCACTAAGGTTATATCTGCACAGTCATCATTCTCAAAGAACACAAAGCAGACTGTTAGTTACTTGCCTACCACAAAATTTTAAGCAAGAAGGAACAATCCAATTATTCCTTCTTTCTACTATATTACTTCAGTCAACAGCCAAACATTATTTCTTCTATCGTAAAACAAATGAAAACACAACCAACCCCATTTCACTTTCCTCTTGATTTGTGTCCCTATGGGAGGAAAACTGTACAAAAGGGGTCTATACTCTTTTGTCTCTAATTTCGTTCCTCTTAAACCCAAGTGTTTATCTTTTTCCTTAATCTCAGTGCTCCCAATGACATCCAGATTGTTAATGATTCTTAATTCTTTTTACACCCATGAACTAATTATAGCACTTTTCCCATTTAAATAGCTCCTTTTTTTTTTGGTACCGGGATTGAACTCCTTCCTTTATATGTGTGTGTGTGTGGTATGGGGGATTGAATTTAAGGTCTATTTGCATACAAAGTAAGAACTCTACTACTAAGCTCAACCTCTCCTTCCTTGATAAATTTTTTCTAACCTAATCTCCAAAAAACCATACTTCCTTCATTTTCTCCTTCTTTACTGTAGTATCTTTTCATTCTTATTTTCTTAATGGTAGAGTACTTGGTCTTCATCTCTGTCTACACTCACTTCCTTAAGGAATTCACCTAGTTTCAAAGCTTAAATACTGGCTATATCCTAATGACTCTCAGATATATACACTCAGACCATAATTTTTATAAATGTCCATGTGGATTTGTTTGTTTTTCAAAACAAGCTCTTGCTATGTAGCCCAGGATGGTCTCGAATTCACGGCAATTCACCGTGACTCAGCTTCCTGAGTGCTAGGATTACAGGTATGTGCTACCATGCCCAACTCACATGGATTTTTTTTTTTTTTTGTCTTTTTTAGACAAGGTCTTGCTATGCAGTTCAGGCTGGCCTTGAGCTCATTTTGTATCCCAGACTGGTCTCTAATTCACTATGATCCTCTTGCCTCAGCCTTTTGAGTGCGGGGCTATGTGGATTTTTAACAAGACAATTCTAATTTAACATGTTCTATTCTTTACTCACAAACCTTCCTATCATTCTGCCCTCAAAATATATTCATGATCCAACCACTTTTTACCATTATCTGCTATCAGTAGCAATGCTGCAGCAATCAACTTCAGTTCTGCTCACCATCGTACAGTAAGTCTAACAAAGTATTTTCCCAGTAGCATTAGCATCACTTGGGAATCTGGCAGAAATGCAACTTCTCGCGATCTATTCAAAATCTGAACCTAAGGGCTGAATGCAGTAATTTTTTTAATAAGTCTTCCAGATACTTGTTAAAAAGTTTGAGATCTATCTAAAGTCCTAGCTAACAATTGATCAGGTAACTTTTTAGAAAATTTGTTAGTGAAATCTTAAAAAAGGAAAGATGCCTACTTTACACATTTAATTGTAATTGAAACATAGAAATAATTATAGAATAACAGAAATAGAAATAATGATTTGCTGTATTTTTTATAAAGGGTCCACATTTTTCGAATATAGAGGTGTGCTTTGTTTTCATATGTTTTGTTTATTTATGATTTCCAAGCTCAATTTCTTTAGAAAGACAGGAGACATTCTTAGCTTGATTTCTGGCCCCAATTGTTAAATCTGTCTTGCTTATAGTTCATTCAATTATTGTTTTGCCATTTCTATTGATAGTTTCCAATGAATTTATTTTTACTTTCAGTAGAAACAATGCATTTTTTAGTACTCACATTTATTTAATTTTTAATTAAATTATGTAAGTATAATAGGTATAACTGGCACAAGTATATTTGAGATTAACAGATGGATTCCTGATAAGCACTCAGCTAAGCTAGAGAAAAAAATGTAGGTATAACAGAAAGTACTTCAAGCAAATTCCAACAGGCCATGACAATCTATCAGTATGTTTCACAGAGTAAATAAAGAAAAATTAGTAACCTAGACAACAAATCATGCGGTGTTTAGAGTGCTTCCTCTGTGCTTCACTTACATTGATCCATGCTTACTTAATCAAAGTTGAATTTTGACTTTCTGTGTTTCATATACTATAAAAAATAATCTGTATTTTGGTGGTCTAGACTGAAAATCAGCAGCTCTGACAAAATTTTTCTATTTTATTTTATGATTTTTTTGTTTGGCTAGTTTTTTGTTTTTTGAGACAGAGACTTGCTATGTAGTTGAGGCTGGCCTTGGACTCACTATGTAGCAAAGGCTGGCCTTGGACTTGTGGTGACCCTCCTGCCTCAGCCCCCTGAGCACTGGGATGACAGGTGTGAGCCACCATGCCGAGCAACATTTCTCTATTTTAGCTTATAATAACATGCATAAACAGGTAAAGAGTTATGTTTAATTGCTAAATACTGTTTTTGTTTTGTTCTGTTTTTTAAATTTTTCTTACCTGGCATCCTTTTGTTGAAAAGTCAACTGATTGTCTAATCTCAAAGTTAGTAGCTGCTTCTGGTGAAGTGCATCATTAAGTTTCTCTTCTAATTCTTCAATCTTAAAGAAGAGAATAAGGCAAAATCCATATTTCAGATTTATTGTAAAAAATAACCATCAGTTTAAAATAAAAATATTTTTAAAATAGAACTAGGTGTGTAGTTCAGTCACAGAGCAATTGCCTAACATGTGTGAAGCCCTAGGTTCAATCCCCAACTCCACCAAAAACAAAAAAAGCACATAAACAGGAGTTTTTCACTACTGAGATGTTGACAACCGGGACTTCATGTTTCTACCTCACCCAAGTAATTATTTGCAAGTCAGACCCAGCATTTGCACTCCAGATCATTCATTTATTCATTCATTTCTGGTGCTGGAGAAAAATTTTACAGCCTCACATGTACTAGGCCAGTACCCTACCAATGAGTTATACCCCCAGTCCTCATACCTATTTACCTGACTGCCATGCATATTTTTTTTTTGCCATGCATCTTTAATTAACTACTATATGGCCATTGTTATAAACAGTTAAAATCAAATAAATAACTGATCTTACTTAATCGTATATTTAGTGAATTTCTCTAGACTCTAAAACAAAACATTTGAATATACTTGCCTGGACTATTACATCAGTTTCCTCAATGATTTTCCTGCCTATAATTTTGTCAACTTCTGTAACTATCTTTTTTATTTTACCTTTAGAAAAAATGCTATCGAAAACTTACCAGTTTTAAATCCTTCAAGGATCCTTACTGTCTTCACAGAAAGTTCTAATATAGTAGCTCTTCATCTGACCTTTGCTAACCACTTCCATTACTATGGCTTAACTCTGTTCCAGGGGCAATAAATGCTTGCCACTCTTTAAAAATCGTGTATTTTCTCTTAAACATCTAGGTTCTTAGATTTTGCCTACTCTATTTAGGAAATTCCTTGTTCTTCTCCTTTCAACCCAGGAAATTATTGTTTGCCTTTTTAAATAAATGTAGCAGCCAGTCCTTAACATAGTTAAGCAGATTCCTCTTGCATCACCCAGTTTCCCTTATCTAATGGATTATCTCTACAACTAAGCAAACATATGCCATCTCCCATTACCAAGACAACAACACTCCATCACACCACTCCTTCTGCTGCACTACCATTTCTCTGCTCCTTCATTTATGACACCAGTATAGCCTCTGTCCCATACCAGTACAGTTAGACTATTCTTATCAAAGTCCTTGATGCCCAGTCTAGTGCTTACTCCTCCTGACAGCATGACTTGACAACACTGACAACTTCATTGTCTTCTGGCTTCTATGATACTCCTTCATGGTTTCCTTTATAATTACAATGGACACTCTTAAGCTCCTCAACCTCCTTTGCTGGATTCCCTTCTACCCATTTTGAAATCTTGGGACAGTTTCTTGACTTGGTTTATGTCCCTTTTCACTCCCTAGGTAATCAAATCTCATGGCTCTACATGCCATGTCTAGCTGAAGTATATTTAGATAGATATGCTGTCATGGACACTCCCCTGAAACTCTAACTCACAATCTACTTAGGAGTCTAATAGGAATCTAAAATTTAGTATGTTTAAAATAGACGTTTTGTTTTACCTCCCAGATCAATTTTTTCCCAATCTTTCATTTCTCAATAGATGGGTCTAGTAGAACCTTACATTAGGCAATAAACTTCAGTCTTCTGCCTCTGCTTTAGTCCCTGTACACTTGTGTGCTGCTTTGAATATGAACATCAGGACATGTAACACCAACTGTCCAAAATCTCCCAATGACAGTAATAAACAGTGGTGACAGGCCTCACCCAGTTGGTTTCCTACTTCTGTGCAGCCCATGAATTAAGAATGGGTTTTATATTTTTAGGTTTGTGAAAAAAAAAATAAATAAAAACTGGAAAAACCAAGAACAAACAAGAATACATGATAGATCAGATATGGCCCACAAAGCAGTTAATACTTCTTGGTCCTTTTAGAGAAAATTTACTGATTTCTATTTTATTCTTGTTTTGTTTTGGTTTTTGAGACAGGGTCTCACAATGTAGGTGAGACTGGCCTTGAACTCGCTAAGTAGCCTATGTTGGCCTTGAACTTGAACTCGCAATGATCCTCCTGCCTCAGCCTCCCAAGTAGTGGAATTAAAGGCATGTGCCACAACATCCAGTGTGTTGACTCCTGTTTTAAAGTAAAAAAAAAAAAATTTTTTTAAATGAAAAAAACATAGCTGTGACTCTGTCACATGACCTTAAAGATGCATTCATTTTTTGATCAAGTCCATCACTTGAAAAGGAAATAAGGTGGCCCTGAAGCAAGGCCAGCAGATCGCTGTAGCTGCTGGTTTCAAACAGGAGCCTAAAGAGAATTCTTTCTGTGGTCTGTTGGCCATTTCAGAACTTTGCAAATGGAATGGTCAATTCATCAGAAAGAAATAGCAGGTGAGTATGGCGGGCTTTGGGGGGCCTGCAGGGGAGAGACCCTGGCGCCTCGGGACCTGCACCGTGCAGTTGACTTGGGGTGCCAGGTGAACAAGGAGCTCCTCCCCTCTCTGGGGGGTGGCTGTAAGCCTGCCGGCACATGGGCTGAGAATCAGACATCTCATGTCGTCCTGTCCCCCGTCCCGTGT
>PVJX010020499.1:0-33383 GCA_004027295.1 Dolichotis patagonum | reverse complement strand
GTACTTGCCTCTCCTGGATCGATATTCTCAGGGTTGGGGGCTGGGAGTGTTTTCTTATTTCTTCCTTTAGTCATGTTTTTGGTTCCTTCCATACAAGTGTACAGTGTAATTCCCAGACCCTTTTCTTGTTGTTTACGGCTCCTCTAGAGGGCACAGGCTAGGAGCTTTAGCCCTCTTCAATAGGTTATCTGAGATTAGAGTTCACCCACGGGCAGTATACACTACCTCTTCCCTTCTGGGCCAGTCAACCTTTGCAGGCCTTCACTGCATCAGTGTGCACTGATCTCAGGGAAGTAACTGGGTCCCCGCACCACATGGGAGTGAAAGGGGAGGAATTGTCTAAAAAAGGGAGGCAGAGGATATTGTTAATTGGGTAACAAGATTTAAAATTTACATTATTCTCACCACTCTGCTTGGATGGATTACGTGCTGTTCCAGTTTGTCTACTTACACTAGACTTGAGGACATGGTCTGCTATCCCCAAAATAAGAGGACATATCACGGTAATCACCCCTAATTTTCCTATCAACTTAACCTGAAGCCCTTTATAACTAATAATGTCATATTATGGCTGATCTTATTTGAATCTGGTTTGTTAGATTGCTACTTTGTATTGACTGATTTTATTTAAAACTGTTGTGATGGATAGCACCAAGTCTAAGAGCATAGGCAACTACACTGATGATGACAAGATTCACTAAGATACCCACTCTGGTTTGACTATTACTTGCTTTTGAAGTCTTATAATGTCTCTAATGTTTTGTTTTTATTTATGTTGTTATATACTGCTGAGACACCATGGTAACCATTGTAGATCACCTTGTATTGCGGTTTTATGTGACTTTTCTGCCTCATGCTTTTCTAGGAATTGTTTTATCTTGCTTTGTTTTGTTTTTCCGGCTAATATAGAAATGATAGATACACATGTAGAGACTCACGCATGTGTAGAGCTTAAAAACAGTTTACAAGAACCAACTATATAACACATGTTGAAATAAACAACTACCTTGAAGAAAAAGAGACACTACAATACCCAGTGCTGATTCCATAATGTCATGATATGAAGTCCAGCAAAACTATCACTTTTTGTTCAAAGTGATCTTAGCTTGCTTTGCTTTGTCTAAGTTCAACACACATTAAGGTAAGGACAGCTGTTTTGAGGAGGATGAGATACACTATGACAGCCATTCATGGCTTCCCTAATGTCTGCTCTTGAAGACCTGTAATGTCCCCCTCATCCTGCTCAGATCAATTCCATACTAGGTTGTTTCATGTGAATTCCTTATATGTGACAATCTGGACAACTATTTGGAAGAAAACAAGAGTCAATATGATAGAGAGTGAATATCTCCAATTGTCTAGCTTTGAAATTTATGTCTTACATTCCTTTCTTGTGATCCACATTGCTCTGTTTTGTTGTGTTTAATTTTACCCTTTTGATATAATTGCATGTATATTTGAGTGGGTAAGATGGATGACCATATTGTTGTTTTTGTCAGATCGTGGAGTAGAACTGTTAACAGTCTCACTGTTTGAATGTCTACTTTACATGTTTTAACTTTGTAATTTGAACAACTATTTCAAAGAAGTCAGTATGTAATTAGTCAAGTAATAATTTCTTAGGTTTTATTGCTGTTGTACTCCTCCTTTTTTCCTTGAAATACTGTATTGTTGCTACCCTTTATTCTGTTTTATTTTTTTTTGTTTTTTCCTCTTTAAATAAAAAAAAAAACCTATGATTTCTCTTAATTCTTGACACAGCTCCAGATGATCTGATCTCCACTACTAAGTTATTAATACTGAGTTCTGTCACTAATTATTATTATGTTTGTATTGAGGTATTTGGTCATCTCCCTAGTGATACGTCTTCTGTTTCCCTACAGAAATTTGAATTTATGGCTCTGTGTTATTCACCAAATTTGGAAAATTGCCTACACCACATCATTACCTATTAAATGGATCTTCTGATCATCATCATGATTTCTTTGTTCTAAATGTTATCTATTATATCTTTGGATTTACTAGGTGAGTTTTACAAGAAGTTTTTGAAAGATCTGTTTCTGAAAATCAGAATGTACAGTGTACAATATGCAACTTGCATGCAAACAAAAAATAATAATATATTTCCATACAAATTCACGAAAGATAAGAAAGGACCAGCACCTTTATAACTCTTACTATGTCAGTTACTTGTTCTTTGATACTTTGACTTGAAATTATCTTGTTGTTAGAGTAATAATTTTAGAAGAAATGATACAGAAATTAATGAGGTAAGAATAGTAGTTACTATCACCCATCCAAATATTTTTCTTTCCTCAACTATCATACCACTATTGCCTCCATTCTCTCCTCGAAATTACTTGGTTAGTTATCTAAGGCCAATCTCCCACTTTCAGTCTTATCACACTCCAAAACAATTTCTAAATTATACCAAGAATAATGATTTTATAGTGTATGATAGTTGGTTGTATCAACTTGAGTAAGAAATGTCCAACTGGACTGGTTCTGTATAGTTCCAGGTGTAAAATTATTAGCCAGTATCCTATAAAAGAGAAATGAAGAAGGAAGGGTTTTTCTGTTTCTTCAAAGGCGCTCCAGTCTTTTCTTTTACCTTGTATGTTGTCTGCTGGCTCACAGCACAGACTCTTCAGCCTTCCACTGTAGAGCCTTAGGTCTCCTGATGTGGCCTCCTGTGGGAGACTGCAGTGAACTCCAAGCATTCAACTGGATCTTTCGGATTTTCAGTGCACAACTTTTACACTCTTCCATGCCCAACCCTGTGGGCAACCACTATAACCAATCTTATAAATTCCTATATATTTGTGTACCTTGTATTAAATCTGTTTCTCAGCACTGACTGATACATAGGGTTTTCATGGTGGCCTTCTTCTAACTCTCCCCTCTCTCCTCTCAGCCTCACCCTACAGTCCATTCAAGACCTCCTTGTTTCTTAATTGTCAAAGCTGCAGTGAAGCCTGTTCTTTGCCTTACTTATTCCAGGACTGTGAACTACCTATTCTCTTATCAACAACACAGTCTCCATCTCTCCTTTCTTAAATTTTTTTTATTTTATAAAGCAAAACAGAAAAAAAAGGACAGAAACCACACAGAATTTCAAAAATAGTAGGAAATTAACATTAGTTAATATATTGCATATGGTTATTCTAGAGGTGGTTGTTCAGGTTACAAGATCTAGGCATAAAAATTATCAAAGAATTAAACAATGACAGCACAACTGTTCTTTTTGATGAACTAACAGAGATTACTAGTATAATTATCTTGTATACATATACATACATACATTTATATATGTATGCCAACATACATATAATGTTTTCCTTTTTTGCTTTACTCCTTTCCCATCTCTCTTTCCTAGGTCAACCTTTACTTGTTTTGTAGTTCTGTCTTCCAAGAAGGTTCCCTCATATATGTGTTAACTAACCTCGCCTTATACTCCCATAATATTTTGCACTTATGTATCTGATTCCTTTTCTCCTCCACCAGAAGACTGAATGAGAACAAGGTAAGGAATATTCAGGGAGAAGTTCTTATTGTAAATGTAAACTCTTGACAAAGTGTTAGGGAAAAGGATTTAAAGTAACAGTTTTCAAAACTAACTGGATGACCCATAATCATAGTCACAGCTCAGGAAATGGAGTTTACAGTCCTCCTGGAAATTTGATGCGTCTGTACTGAGCAGTGGGTGGGACCAATTCACACACTGTGTTACACACTTCAGCACAATTTCTAGAGTATTTAATTGATTATTTTGAAATGTTTTGTGAGCTTTTCTTCAATCACTTTTTGCTCCTTGTAGCGAGGACTTATCTTCCTCTACTAGATATACCAAAGGAAGACTCCATGATCAGAACAGATTTCATTCTTAGCAATTACAATAATTTCATATTTACCTGTTGATAAAGTGATCACAGTGTGATAATCAGTGAAATATAAATAATTATAACTGAGAAATGTGGTTTGGGTGTGGATTAAACATTAAATTGGTACGTTATTTGAAGTTTTTATACTGGAAAAGTTGAAAAAGGTACAATAATGTTAAATTAGAGTTAATTCATGATTTAAATATCTTTCCAGAACTTTGACCACAGTAGGCTAATAATAACTTTATCATGACCATTACTAGTACTCTTTCAGATCCCACATATGGATCCCACATATTAGATCATTAATACTGTTTTTCATTTACAGAAACCAAGTATCTTTGCAGTGGAGTTGAGTCCATCTTTCAGGGAAGGGAAAATCAGTATGTCTGCAAATCTCATTTTTGTTAGAAATTAAGAGTGCTTTCATAATTTCTGCAGAGTTATGTAAAGCTGTTCATTTTTTCACTAGAACTTTTGTGAGTTCCTCCAAGGCTCACAATGAGAACATGAGGCTAGTTTATTTTATTCTGTGTTGCTGGTTACCTATTTTGTCAGAAGTGGCTTCTTTCCCCAGTTTTCAGCTTTGCACTTCAGGTAGTCTAATCAAGACAGTCTCTTTTTATAGGTTAAATTGTCACTCTAGGTGCTATCACTACATCATTTAAAACAATTCCAATTCAGCTAATTGTCACGTTATTTTGCATCTGGTTTATGGGGAAGAATCATCCACCCTATACCCTGAAAATTTCAGGAGTACTGATTGCCCAGTGCAACCACTTCTACTTTATTTCTGTTACTGCAGTATCCAGCCAGCTGATTGCTTCCTTTTAACTTTCCCGACAGCTGTTAGGAGTTAACCACATTCAACTGCAGACAGCACAAAGCAATCTCTGGGAAATAGCCTTGCAATTGGCTTTCTTGTCTTGTGGCAAAGAGGGAAAGCACATTCTTTCTTTCTTCTTCTGTATTAGATGGAACGCAGACCACAATTGTCTTTCAAGAGCCGCTTCTCACTCAAGTCACTGATCCTGTTTGTGACTGAACTTAGTTCTCCCATGGATACAATTAGTTGTCATAAGACAGATGATGACACTTATGTCCCAACTAGTTTGTATAGCCAAGCTGGCTGACTCACATGCCTAGAAGTTAATGCCTGCCAGGATATCAACGAAAGAGGGTGCAGAGATTGTGCACACATATGTGGTCTCTCTGTATGTCTCAGGATTCTCACAACGTGATACTGGATTTCAAAAGTGGTCATTCCAAAATAAATGGACAGAGCTAGCAAGGGGCTGGCATCCAGTCCTGGGCCCTGAACACGCACATGTTGCACCCCAACTCATAGGGAAACCTTGGAATTTCACTCCCAGGTGGTAAGACCATGCCCTGCATCTGAAATCACTCTAGGAAGCATGGGGGGTAACTGCGGGCCTAACTGGGCCATGTCCAGTGAAATGCAAGCAGCCAGCAGGGGCTTGAATTCAGTCCAGGGCCCAGAACGTGCCCAAGTTGCACCTCAGCACACAGGGAAGTGTTGAAACTTCATTCCCAGGTGTTAAGACTGTGCCCCATATCTGAAAATCATCGTAGGACACACGGAGGTACAGGTGAGCCTAACTGGCCCATGCCAGTGAACTCCAAGCAGCTATCAGTTGCCTGCAGTCTGCCCCAGGAGCCAAAAGGAGGTCAGGTGATTCCCAGAGCACAGGGAATCTTTGAAATATTGCGCAAACCCCGGAAAAATCAGAAAATGACAAAAAGAAAGAGCAAAATGCAATCCCAAACTTCCAGCCGAAACTAAGCAAGTGTAGGAGACATGGACACAGAAGAAAATATAAGCCATACACCTGAAATTCTTGAAATGATAACAACTGAAGTAAAGAAACAACTCTGGGAAGCTATGAAAGAACTCAAAACAGAAATAGTCTCCCAGGTAAAAGAAGAAATGATAAATGTAATGAAAGAAATGCTAAATACATCTAAAGAAGATATAGTTAAAAAATTAGAGGAACAATGCAAAAAGATGGAAACTCTGAATGAACAATATAAGAAACAAACAGAATGTATGAAGCAGATTCAAAGAGATATACGGGAAATTAAAAATTCCATCGAAAGTTAGCAAAACCGCCTCAATGAAAGTGAAGATTAATGGAAATTAGTGGAAATTAATATTGCATTATATCAATAATAAAAGTGATGTAAGAATATAAACATTATTAGAACAAATATTTATTTTATGTCCTCATAAATGTTTAAGAAAAGGTAGACCTTGTACTTAGACAAAGTGATATTCCTTCCTGAATGACTATAGCTAAGTTTCTTAACCTCCTTGGTCCTCAGTTAATTAATCTGTTACAACAGCTAATACTATCTAACTTTTATGGTTGTGAGGGGAAGATTTGTTATAAAGCTCACAATTTTCTGATGTAAAGTAATAAGCTGGACACATATTATTTTGTTAATAATTATCATAAGAACTAAATAAAATAAAAAGGTTAACGAAGCTTTTGTCAATAAAGAAGGAAAGTGAGGTGGAAGGGAGAAGACCACTAAATTTATGAGTTTTAAAGTTGCATTTAAATCCTGTTTATTCACCAACATTATTTAGCTCTTATGATAATTATTACCAAAATAATATGTGTCCAGCTTATTACTTTACGTCAGAAAATTATGAGCTTTATAACAAATTTTCCCCTCACAACCATAAAAATTAGATAGTATTAGCTGTTGTAACAGATGAATTAACTGAGGACCAGGAAGGTTAAGAAGCTTAGCTATAGTCATTCAGGAAGGAATATCACTTTGTCTAAGTACAAGGTCTACCTTTTCTTAAACATTTATGAGGATGTGAAATAAATATTTGTTCTAATAATGTTTATATTCTTACATCACTTTTATTATTGATACAATACAGTATTAATTTCCATTATGTAATTGACATTTTATAGGATATTGAAATCTGTATTTATAGACACATAAAGTTGAATTTATAAGGATTTTTTAAATCTAGCATATAAAGATTCAAAATAATCTTTTCCTATGCTACCAATATATTTTTGATGATACAATACTATAATTACCAGTATGTAGTTTTAATGGTTGTTTCAGATGAATTACTTGCAAATAATTTGTTACTCATTCATTTATATTGTGAATATTTGAATGCATAGCAATTTTTAATTTTAGAACTCCCAAAAAACCTGTTGTCTATATATTAATGCAAACTGAAAATATTTTGTTGTGCTTGTGTTTGAGCTCAATATGCCCTTGCTGTTAGAGGATGGCAAGGGCAAAAATTAGACACCAGCCTGTCCACTAACCCCAACTGTGTTTAAAAAATATGAAGTGAAACTATAAATCATTGACAGAGCCAGGTTTTACAAAATATTGTCTTCTTTCAAGGCATTGAAAATAAAGGTATGGCTGGGGATTTAACTCAATGGCATAGGCACCTGCCTGGCAAGTGCAAGGTCATGAGTTCAATCCCTGGTACCAAAAAAATGATAAATAAATCCAGAAATATGTCAATAAAATTATTATCAATATATAAAATTGAAGCTCCTTCTATAATTTTCATGTTGTTGAATTCTAGAAGCTTCTAATACTACAGAATTCAAGAAGTACTGATCATCTTCTTCAACTATGACAATGTTATAAGCACTAGGAGAAGTTTCCAAGAAGTTCTTAAATTTCAGAGTTATCTACCCTGCTTCTTGGAGTGCATAATCTAATGGAAACAATAATACTAGCAATGCTAGAGTTGATTGACACAATATCCAGTTGAGGAAATAAACGTAGGTAAAAATGTGAAGTCCTTTGAGGTCCTTCAAATCATTTACAATGGCCTAGATGCTTTTCAGGAATTGGTAAATGGAAAAAAGTGGTATTGATTAGATTATCTGCTAACTAAAGATAACAAAAGGAACAAATTTACCTATAACTTTCCTTCTCTGTATTGTTTCCATCAAATTTGTGTAAGTTTTGTACAATGTGTTGGAGAATTGTTTCACATTTTTTTACTCTCTGAAAGAATTTTTCTAAAATGTTGACTATTTTTTCCTTAAATTTTCATAAATTATTTCCTGGTGCTATGTATGATATACTTTTAAAAAGACTATTATTGACAAAATTGATCTAAAACATTAATGGCTATTGATTTCCACTTGTCCAGCCTGTATTTTACATTCCTTTATTTTCAATTTTTCAGTGGTTTTATCTTTTTTTGACACATTCATTCTAAAAAATATATTTATAATACTTCGGAAATTTCTATGTTTCAATAGATGAACTATATCTGCTATATTTTTATTAATTACTGAGACATGGGCTAATTTCTGCTTTTATATTTTTGTTTCTGCTAAACAAGTTTGCTTCATTTTCCAAAATTCTCCTAATTTATAATGTTTTTCTTTGACTGAATTTGAAATCTGTAGTTTTAGGTTTCTCACTAAGGTGGTAATACTCAGTATCTCTACTCTTTCCCAGAGGAAGACATGAAGTATAGCAACTGCTATCTGAACATGCATCTACTTCACTTTCCATGTCTGGAATTTTACTTCTAATTTCTAAATAGAAATTCTTTAATATCAACAGCAACTACATTATTTATATACAGCATTTTATTCTATTTTAACTACTTTTGTTTCTTATCTTTATCTCCTTGGTTTCTTGTTCTTCTTGTTGAAGTACTTCCTCTAATCATCACTCCAGTGAGTCCTTCAGTCTTTGCATATCTGACATATCTTGATTTTGTCATGGAAAGATCCAATAATTTTGAATTCTAGGGTGACTTCTAATATAACTCAACCTTCACTGTCACCACTGAGAAGTCGGCTATCAGCTTAAATGTCCATTACTTTGTAGATAAAATTTCTTCTCTAGCAAATATTTCAGAAGTATCTATTACTGTATCTTTGATGTTCTGATGAGTTTATATGCATATTTATTTTATTTATACTTTGGCATTCTAAATGCAATTTCTATCTAAGGTAACATATACTTAACCTTCTGAAAAAAAATCTAAATATCTCCATGAATATTGCCCTCTTATCAGCTCTTCTCAAAATTTGAAATTCTTGTTGGGCATATACTGGTATTCTCACTCCAGTTTCTATATTTCTTAAGACAGTTTTCAAATTTTAAAGTTACCTCTTTTTATTGTCTTCAGTGCTACTTTATTTACTGTTTTTCTTCATCTGTCTAGCATACATTCTTGTCTATTGATTTTTATTTCAAACTTAAAAACATACTTTATTCCCTGAATTTCAAATTCTTTTTGTTTTATTTTGATTTATAGCTGTTTTTGTTTCCATGAATTTTCTTTATTTTTCAATGAAGATGATTAATTCTTATTTCTGTTAATATATGTGTGCAATTTTCATGCTACTGTATTTTTTACTATTTTCAAAGATTAATTTCCTTCTTGTAAAATGTGATTACTATCTTTATTGACCTTAGTTTTCCTCAGAGAGCATGAAATTTTACTTTGAAAGATGCCCTGAGACTTTTTATATAATTTATTACTTTATTCAGTTCTTCATAGCTAGTGGTTTTTCAGCTGCTTCTTCTCAGACAATTTTAGATGTAGGTCTCTGGTTGGTGATTTGACTGGAAACTTTGGTTTCTCTTTTGTCAGATTCACTCTTTTATCTTTTTCCTCTTATGTCAATCTATAAAGTTGAGTTGTGATTTTAGTTTTGAGTCTGACTATATATCATTGAAATATTTAAATAAAATGTTAACTTAATTGTTTAAAGATTTAGCCTATTCCAAAGGAGCTTCTTGAGCAGATAACAAGTATTATCTTAGCTGCAATCATAAAATCACATAAAATAATAGGAAACTCTCATTTTATAGGGAAAAATCTTCTGATATTCAGAAAGGACAAGTGACATGCAATGTTGCTGATCTTTGAGTGGAAGACTGAAAGCTATAAACCAATTTTTTTGTCATCTTCTACCACACTTTGTTGATCTTCTTTGTAAATCCACACATTGACTTCTGCTGAGAATCAAGACTGACCTTGCTTCATTGCCAGAAACAAGTATCAAAATGTCTTTCTTGCTGGATTAGTAATAGCCAGTAAGGCTTATCTGCTTTCTGTCATTTTCTGTCTGTTTCTCTCTCTCTCTCTCTCTCTCTCTCTCTCTGCCTCATTCTCTCCCTCTCTCTTTCCTACATACATGAGTATATGAGACATAAATATACATATATTTGTTTTGGCTCATGTAGAACAAATATTTTAAATGATTTCTAGTACTAAATAGAAGAGTACTTTTAAAGTACAAGCATGGTCATACTATACCTGGACCCAAGGCCACATTCCTACGTGGTAATACTCACCTTGAGATGAGTAGCTGCTGTGTTCATTTAGACAGAGCATTGTTGCCCATTTACCAGTCCCCTTGCAGTTGTCTTGATCATGCAAACTACTCATCTATCCCTTAGTTAATGAGGTATGATCTAAATTCTCACTGTGCTTTGACACTATTATTCAATTGTCATATCTTTGAATTAAAGCATTAAAGTCTCTTCATCATATAACCATCTACCTGAAACACCTTACTGTATGTTAGTTTTATGAGACCAACAGTCTTATTGCAAAACAAGATACTTTTATTAAACACATATTCTGCCACTTCTGCACAGGAGGAATGGGTACAGGATATCATTATATATAATTTTCCAAAGTCAGACAACATTAAAGAGGACTTGGGCACCTGAGGAAAAAAATCTGAAAAGTCTCACAGACAAACAAAGAGACAGTGGAAGATGCTAAGGGCATGTTTCAATTTATCCCTGATCTTCTGGGCACTTACTTTAATGCTTCATCTTGCTATTGGATAGCATAAACTCCAGGTCACATTCCCACTCCTTTCCTGTGACAGTACATGCACTTGTAGCACAGTGGGTATCTCTAAATTGAGTTCCAAGGCTCAGGAAAACTATTCTTGTACTGAAGGATCTGTTCATTTATCTTCTGTGCCAATAAACTTACTCTTATTCTTTCAGTGGGGCAAACTGAGAATTAACTATTGAAGGAATTATAATGCAACTGGCACAGAAACCAGATAAATATCATTCTAGTGAGAGCTATTTAAAGAACTGACATTTTTGTGCAGAGCTAATCTACAGGAAGAATTCTAAAACGATGCTTTCATCTTTGTAATGTAACTTCACATAAGACTTAGCAATTACAAATCTGTTCTCTAAATTTCCATATGTAGAGGACTGCTCATCAGTTCAAATTCTGAATGCCATTCTGCATCTTATTATCCTTAGTTCATTATCTTCACAATCATCAGTCTGAATTATATGCATATTTGTGTCTAAATACACATGTACATAGAAACAAATTTCCATTGACATCTCGTAATATTCTCCAGAGAGTAACAATCAACATAAAGTATAACACAGAGGAAGTTTGCCTGATAGTCTCTGTAATACACTGAAAAAAACTTGAATTAAGACCCCTGCAGTTTGGTCTTTAAGCTTACACCCACTGTAGGACTCACTGAAAGCATTAGCTCGCTAAATCTAGCACGATAAAATGCCACCGACTGAGTGATTCAAAAATAGAAAGTTTTCATATAGGGAGCTGTTGAATCTGGAAATCTATCACACATGCAGACCTGGGGCATGGCCTTCCAAATAACAAAGAGTACCCAGGCAAGCCATGTGAAGAAACTGCTTCAATACAGAAAAAAAACCAAGTCCCTAGACAATCCAACAATAGGTAGCTAGGAAAAGGGGTACCATATGACATTGTGTTTCTAAGTATATAAATAAATGCCCCATACAGTGAGAGGACAGTTCTTTTCTTCCTGTCTGGAGAGTAAGGGCTTCACCTGACCATAGCTTTTGTCTGTTCTTTATTCTCTTGTCCTCTCATGGTCCTGCACCTCAGGAACCTCAACAAGGTTCCTCAGGAACCTCAGGAACCACTAGAAGTAAACCATTTAAAGATATGCATCATGTAATATTTATTTTTGTGTTCCTTATATCTAGTGTTTTTGATTTTAAAATGTATGTATCTCAGCAAGGTCAAGTATATAGCTATATATTGTGACTTTCAAAAAGTTGTATATACTCTTGACACAGATTTTCCTTATATAGAGATTCCAGAGCTAGCCAGGCATTCAGTGATACCTGAGGAATATATTCTTCCATTTAAAATTCAGGAGGAAAATAGTACAAGGAAAGAAATAGTATGCAAAAATAAATTTTGGGGGGTAAAGATCACTTAAAATGCAATAGTTTCTATTTTATATGAAATGATCACTGTTTATACCTTCAAGGAGGTCATAAATAATTTAGCAACAACATATATTCAAATATTTAGGAATCTTTATAAGCAAAATATGAAGTATGTATAAGTTGGAAGATGCTAGCACGTATCAGAAGAATTAACTTAGACCAAATCTCACTGTGCTTTAAAAAATGCCAGTGGATCTTGGTGACCAAAAGTGGAGACTGAACTAGAGACACTAAATTAGAGTCAGGCCTTGCAGAATACAGTAGTGCAACTTAAATGGATGGTTCCAGGGTATGGAAATCAAGTGTTGGTGAAGTTATGAGGAAGCAGTTGAAAAAGCTTTCAAAGCATAAAACCTGAGTTTTATTTGTTAGCATATTACCTTTTAAAAGATGTTTTCAGTTTCAGTTTTTCAGTTTTTCAGTTCAGTTGTCATATGCAGCTGAGCATTGAAAAATACTCTATTTTGTCTGCACAACAGAAGGCTAATATTTTCAATGAACAATAACTAATAATCATAAAAAATGATGTTCTTTTTATCTGGAGGAAGAGTTAGTTTGAAATTTAGGTCATGAATCACTAGCTGATTATTTTAATGCTAAATGATAAGAGAAGAAAGGAAAAAAGGAAAGTAAGGACTGCACTTTAGATATCTTAATGTCAGAAATCTACTGCTCTAGGTTTACAGAAAGGTTCCCATTGCTTTAAAACATGACTATTGTCAAGAGCTTTATGTCATCTTATCCTACACACATTCCATTGTGTTATTTAATTTTTTATTATCTTTGCATGTCTGGGTGTTGTTTCCAACTCTTCATTCTCTAAATGACAGTTTATATTGTCTTCAACAGAAAAATCAGCTCACACTTTAAGTGAATCTCTTTGAAAATACATATCTTTCAGTTGATGTTGGTCACATTTCTTTTTTCTTTAACATGACATGATTTATTTTCTTGTATGTTTATCTTAAGAGACATATGTGCTAGCATGGAATTCAAATTGAGAGTACAGTGTGTCATGCTAGCTTCCACTTGGCATTATTTAAGAAGATATTGTTATTATTTTATTTTTTATTTTGAAAAAATTAAAACCAAATGAGAAAAAAATGGGGTTATTCAAGATTAAAATGGTGGACATAATACATAATTTAAAACCACAATACAAGTTGATCCACAATGGTTACTATGATGTCTCTTGTTATCTTCAATAGAATTGCCCATATCATCAGGTACAATAAAATTGAACGCAGCAGTGTGGAACAAAATCAATAAAAACTAAACACTGGAGACATTATAGGACTTCAAAAGAGGGTAATGGTCAAACCAGAATGGATATCATGGTGAATCTTATTGTCTTCAGAGTAGTTGCCTATACTCTCAGACTTGATACTATCAAACATAATGGATTCAAATAATATCAGTCAAGACAAGACAGCAATCAAACAAGACAGATTCAAATAAAATCAGTCAAAACAAGACAGTGAAAGCAATACAGGGTTTCAGATTAAGCTAATAAAAAATTTTAAATGGTTACCATAGTATATCCTGTTATCTTTGGAATAGCTCTCTATGCCTCAAATCTAGTACAAGTAGACAAACTGGAACAGAATATAACCAAACTAAACAGAGCACTGAAAGTAATATGGGTTTTGAATCATGATACAAGATTACCAATGTCCTCTGCCTTCCCTATTTAGACAATTTCTCCCCTTTCACTTTCCCAAGGTGCATTGTACATTTTGTATCCCACTAACTCCTTTAGTTTTTAGACTAGGGAGTAACCCACTATTTACCTAAGTGATTCTAAACCTTTTTACCCCTGAGCTTGGTCTCAAGTTGTATCCATTTACCTACAAGAGCCTCAAGGTTTTCCTTCCTTATAGCTGAGTAGTTCTCCATTTTATAAGAGTGTTATGTCTTTCTAACCAATCTGCAGCTGATGGGCAAGTTATCTCCACTTTTTTCTGGTTCCCTGTCACATAGAGCATTATTTTCTCATCTTTGACTTTTAGTCCATAAACCCCCTTTCAAGTTAGATATATTTCTAACATAGAGCATTTTGATGGACCCTATCTCCTGATCCACTCTGCCTGTTTTTCTTTCTATTAGTGTATCAAGGCCATCCATATTAGCAATTATGGCCAGTCTCCTCTGCCTCATCTCTACCATGCTAATTTTCTGCCATTGATTGTCTACTTTTCCCCTTCATTTGAATGTCTGCCCCAGTCAGTGAGCCCCCTTTGTCTCTATTCTTGAAACCATTGTCTTTTTTTTTCCTCTCTGTCTAGAATGTCCTTTAGTATTTTCTGTAGTGTTGGATTGGTGGTCACGAACTCCCCCAGTTCCTCTTTGTCATGGAAGCATTTTGTTTCTCCATTAATTTTTAGAGACAGTTTTGCAGGGTACATCAATCTGGGTTGGAGGTTATTTTCTTTCAGGGCTTGAAATACTTCACTCCAAGGTTTTTTTGGGTTTTTTTTATTTGATGGTTTGTGTTGAGAATTCTGTTGTGATTCTGATGAGTTTTTTTTTATATGTTATCCATTTCTTTTCTCTGATAGGTTTTAATATTCTGTTCTTGTGTTGAATTTCTGGGATCTTGATTATTTATATGTTTGGTGTAGATCTGTTTTGGTTATAGCTGGCTGGAGTTCTGTATGCCTCATATATCTGGATTTATAACTTTTCTTTATTTCTGTAAATGGTCTTTGTATTTCCTTTGTGTTTATCCCTGCTTCTTCACTCACATTTTTTATTTTTAAGTTATAGATCCTCTTGTCATCTTCTAGCCTTTGTATTGTTACTTCCTGGTTCCTTGTTATTTTTAAGAGATCTTTCCTTTCATGAACACAAATTGCAAACCTGTCTTCAAGGTTTGATAGTCAATCCTTAGTTTCTTTCAAGTAGTTTTGCCGACTGTCAATGGAGTTTTTAATTTCCTCGTAGTCTCTTTGAATCTGTTTCATGTACTCTTGATTTTTTTAGTATTCTTCATTGAAGGTTTCTCTCCTTTTTCTATGCCCCTTCATTCTTCTATCTGTGTCTTCTTGAGAGGTACCTAGCATTTATTTTATTATTTTTCTTATATCTTCCTTTACTTGTATTAGAATTTCTGATTTTAGTTCTTTTATAGTGTCATGAAGATAATTCTTTATGTCAGATGCTGCTTTTTCAGACATTGCAGGTGTGCAACCCCCAATCTCTCCTGTGTATACCTCGCCTGGGCCAGTACTGTTTGGGTTGTGGGCTGGAGAGACTTCCTTTTGTTTTTTTCCTCTTGTCATGTTTCTGGTTTCTTCCATACAAGTGGATAATGGGGGTCCCTGGCACTTCCTGTATTGGCTCTGATTACTCTGAAGCATGCTTGCTAGGGATTGCTGCCCTTGCCAGTCTGCTGTTGGCCACTGAAGTAGAAGTAGGGGTGGGGCAGTCTGGCCTCTCCCTTCTGAGCTTGTCAACCACTAGGAGTCTTCACCACTTAGTGTGTGCCACATAGATGGGGCCAGTTATGTATGACTTCAGGGAGACGTTGGCCTTGGCTATTGGATCATGCCCAGGGGCAGGACACAGTCCAAGCAGTTCTCACCAATCTGCTCTGTGCTAGAAGTGACTGACTGAAGTCGCTGCAGTTCTGCTTCTGGGTTTATACTGCCCAACTCCAAAATGTCACCCGGCCAATAGCCCACTCCCACAGGCAGACTGATTTGTCCACACTCACAGCAAGCTGGTACAGATCTCTGAGCCAAGTGCTGTTCTCTGCTCCCCTGCTGCCCTCTGTGACAGCATCCTCCCTCTGAAGCCCTCAGGCTCTCCAACCCCCAACTTCACTGTGACCATGCATCTTTGGATTCCAGTGCTGTTTCATACACAATAGGACTGGCTCTGGTGAGAGCGTGTCTGGCTCAGCCTTCCATCAATGATTTTCTCTTCTTTTGTCTTTCTTTTTTTTTCCTTTAGTTTCTTCCTGAGACGAAAGGATCTATCTCCTGCATCTAGTCTCCAGGATGTTTTATTCTAGCATCTGAGCTGTTTCTCTCAAAGAAGCTCTTTATTTTGCTGCTTATTGATCCACTATCTTCCCAGCTCCTATTATTTCATTTTTGTTTAGACAAGGTCTCACTATGTTGTTCAGGCTGGCCTAGAACTCATGGTGATCCTCCTGCATCAGCATCCTGAGTTCTGGGATTACAGGTGTGTGTGCACCACTACTAGCTAAAAAGACATTATTTGATAATTTTGGATACTTTAGGGTGTATGCCTTGGGGTTCAGGTCTTTATGCTCATTATTATAATTTATCCAGAATGAACTTGAGGTTATTTAGAGGTAATTCAATTCTATATATTTCTGCATACTTTCCTACCAGAAGTTCAAATTCCTTATCTCTGTATACCATTCCTTTGCATTTTTCAGTCAAAACCATTCCTTATTCCGTATTCCCTCAGCACAGTGCACTCTACTGTGTATCTTAAGGTTGGACAATAGGTTTGGCCCCTGGGAATCACTGACAGTAGATCGGTGAGTCAGGGATTGGCAAGTTGCCACAAGCAACATCTGCACCTGAATCTGTCTCTAATTTCCTCCTAACATGCCCTCAGGTAAGCCAAGTGTCTGGATTCCAATTACTTCATCTATTTCTTTGTGCTAGTGGCTTCTTCTTTTTCTAACCTTAGAGTTACTATACTCTCCTCTTGTTCTGTCTTTTAAACAAATATCACTTCTCTTTTAATTATTTCAAGTGGATTATTTTTTCCTGTTGGGTTTGAATATCCACTGACACATTCCTTTGTTTCTTTTTTCCTTGATGTTAGATAAAAGAGCAAAGTTTTATTTATTACAAAATTTCTGTTGTTAATGTAAGAATTAATGATAATGCACATGTATTGCTGCCTGTAGGGCACAGTGTTCACTAATGTTGATGGAAAAAGGATAAAACTAGTGTCTAAATACCAGGAATGCTAAATTTAGAAATCATAAATTTTGACACAATATATTACAGTTCTGTTTTCAGAGATGACACTCGGTGTGGAACTTGCAGAATGAAGATACTAGTGAAGAGTGCCGAAACCTCTTACTTGTCAAAGGACTCTTTAATTTTTCACTGGAGATTTTGAGCAGAAGTTAGAATCAGATAGAATACGATTAAAGTATCAAGAGGATGTTCTTAATTAAAAACAAGGACAGAAATTATATGCTTACCAAATACTCCCCTTGGCTCTTTTTCATTTAGGTCCTATGATGTGTAAACTGAACCCTGGGTTTTCCGTGTGGATATACTGTGTGGATACTGTTACAAAGGGAGCACTTCTTTTGTTCACAGAAATTTCTCTATAAGCCTGAGAGGGACCTGCTCAGCTTTGTCTAGGACAGTAAAAAACAAGTTTTGATTTTATTTTTGCTCATAATGTCCATCCACCACCCTCCTTTTACACCATATGAAATTCTATTAATTGCTCTAAACTTCCACATAAGAGAAATATGACTCCAATAAGTTACCTGAATACAGGACCTATGGGAAACTAGTTAAGTACACTAATAACAAATGACAAAGATTGCATTGCCTGTTTTCAGTGATTTAATATAGTCTTTTAATTATCAAAACATCGTGATTTATAATTCCACAGAAAGATTAAATATTTCACATCTAGTTCCCACTTCTAAATTTATGCATCTTGACAGTAGAACTTATTCTCTGCAGACCATGGGACAAATTTCCAGTAATGTATGACTTTTTAAAGCATAGTGTAAAAAATGTGGTAGAGCATAGGCCTATTTTTCCTCCGCAGTTTAATTTATGGTACTTTTTTTTTGTTTTAAGAAAAAGTTACATGTTTTAAGTTATTTGTTAAACTTTTTTCTCAAAAATGTTAATGTGGAAGGTAGCATTGCTTTCTTCAAAGCACACCCTCACCAGGAGATTAGCGAATGAACAAACTTTAGCAGGAAAATCACAGGGTGCACTAAGCACCGGAAATACTATGAAGAGTTTAGGTCAGTGACAGACATCAGATGTGAGATACAGGACTTTTTGTAAAAATAAGGATTGTAGTAAGTAGATCATGATCATTAAACAGGACATGTTTGCATACTTATACTCATCTATTTATGCAAAATTGCATATTTTCATAATCTTTTTCAAAACTGCTGTTTTTAATTGAAATAATTTCTCATCAATATTTTTCAAGAAAATGTACAAAACAGAACTAATATTAACTGCAATCCACCTACCATGTGAAACATTTTTCTTGCATTATTATTAGTATTCTTAACAATTTAAGTAGGTAGTTGGTATTATCACCATTTAATTACAAAGAGAGTGAAGATCAGGGCACATTTCTAATAAATAACAGAGTGTAATTTCAACTATGTGAATTTAATTCAGTTTGTCCTCTTCCTGTAATGATTTGTTGCTTCTTTCAAAGGCTGTCACTGAAAATATTTTCCCACTGCAAGTGCAGCAATGAGAGAGCAGCGCTGCTGCTGTTATGCAATTGATGAGATTCCTCTCTCTCTCTTTCTGTCTCTCGCTTTCTCTCTCCAGCTATGTCCAGTAATCTTTTGTATCAAGCTCCTTTCCCTTAACATTTAATTAGATTTTCTCAAATGAAAGCATTTTCTACTTCCAGGAACGACTAGCACAACCTGAACCTAATTCTGCAAAATCATGAGTTTAAAAAAGTCGTGAGTTTTCAAAGTGCAGAACAGAGGTACCTAGTTATAATTTTCCAATATTATTGGTATCACTTTTTGTTTGTTTTGTTTTTCAGTAGTGGGAATTGAACCTAGGGTCTTCACACCAAGCTATTGTTTTACCCTTTTTTTTAGTTTTTTTGGATACAAAGTCTCACTAAATGTTAAGTTGCCCAGGTTTACCTTTGAATATAATATATACAAGTGAGTATGGTGGGAATCACGAATATGTGTGGGGGTAACAAATCCAACCTAGAGATGCACGGAAGGATTGAATAATCAATCATAACATTCTCATTATTCATAACCCAAGTGTTGATATGGTGTAGCAACTAGCAGTAGAAAGATTAGCATGCAAAAGTAAATGCATGTACCATGTTTGATGAATGGTGTGGTTTTCTTATGGAAGTTTGTTTATTTGCTGATATCCTGGCAGGGCTGAAGAAAGCAAAGTTACCTTCTGCACCAAGGAGGTACCAAAAAGTGAGATAGGTATGAGAACTATGGAGATTAGTAATCACTGTCGGACCTTGAGAGGCAGGAGGTACAGACTGGCTCGAGGCCCATCCAGCTTCACACACATTGGGTGACTTCAAGCCCTAAGTCCAGATTTAAACACACCAGCTCTGTGCATGTATGCTTCTCATGTAGTCTTTTATTATGAAAATGGTTTTACTGATAAAAATATTTTCATACTGGTAATTTTTACTCATCCTATTGAACATACAGATGATCACTCTCAAGCCTTAGATACATAGCTATTCAATTTAAACCAGAGCATATAGTTTTAACCTCACTTTTACTAAGTTAGCCAGCATTTACCAAAAAAAAATTGTGAAATTTCATTACTGAAGTTTATTATTTTCCTAAAGACTTGAATTTCTGGAGAAGTTTTCTTTATTTCCTTTTTGGACACATTCTTCTCTTAGAAATTATATTTGCAAATTTAAAATACACACAGAGATCTTCACAGAGAATCTTTTTAAGACACTTTTTTTAGAAGAGGTTTTCTAGAAATTAACCAAATATGAAATTTCAAAGTTGTCTTGCTCACATATCCCTGTATGTAGAGCACACAGGATAGGCTACAGTTTTTCCAACCAGAAGCCTGCATTTGTCAAGTATGTTTTGCCCTCATATTGTAATGTTTTTATTTCCTCAGGAAGACTAAGCAAAAATCAATATTGTTCTCAGGGGAAAATTCCATATATAAGTTTTCTTTTATTCTTTGGAACACATAGCTATTTAAATTTGATTCTTATTCCAAGAGAACAAAGTGCTTAAATGCAAGTTTACATGAGATTTGTCTGACTCAGGCATTTAAAATTAATTGTCTGTTTTTTGAGTGCTTTTCAGATAGTATGCTGCTACTGAATTGTAAACATTATTTATCCTAGGGTAGCACCCAGGATCTCTTGTTTATAACTGAGCCACTCATGCCTGCTATTTTGTGCCACATTCTTAGACCCGAAAAACATTTCTGTGCTTTTTCTTAGAGATAATACAGAACAGAGAATGAGACAGAGAAAATAAATACCTGGTTCCATTATTTTCTCTTTTCATTTCCTTAATTCACAGTAATATTCATAAATGGATTGAGACACTGAAATGGAAGAAATTACAATAATAGTAACAGTAATTAAACTGAATAAGAGATTATGTAGGCAGATTTCAACCAACTGGTTATTAACTGATAAATATTGTAATACATATGTGAAGTGTGTATTACATTGCTTTTTCTAATATATATTCAGAAAAATAATAGAACATACATATGATATTATGAAAAATAGAAGATCTGCTTAGTCAAAAATTTTTATCATTATAGCTAGAACTAGAGTAAATCATTTTTAATTTCATTAAATTATATTATGTACATTAAAAATCATCTTGGGGCTTTAGTAATAAACCTGCAGGAACAAATATACTTTAAATGGTACGGAAAATTTATCATCCAAAGTAGCAAAGTATATTCCTGAAAAAAATAGACACAAAGACAAACAACTTCCAGTAGAAAGCTGAAAATAGAAAATGTGCTTAGAACTTATAGCATCTCTGTGGTCAAATCTGTTGTGTGTTAACTAGATCTAATAACATTGGTTATGTAAAACAGGCTTACCAAAATGAGAGAGGTCAGAGACAGGAAAACAGCAGCTCCAGAATAAATTTTATCATCCATTTGAATCTTTGTAGGTTCTACCTGAACATTTAAATTTTGCAAAAATATGTATTAGAAAAACAGACTAAAAAGGAGCTTACATTTGACAACATTTATTGAGCCATTTCAGGTTCCAGAAATTGTGTACACAATAATAAAATCACCTTGCAAGTCATCTTGTCATTGACAACAGAAAAACAAAACGAATCCTTTCATGTTATTAGAAGGATGCTGATTGGAAATATAAATTGTTTCATTATTAAATGCTAGATAACTTAAATTTATATTTTATTTTGCTCTCAGATCTATGGAGGTGTGTGTTAGTTAGTTTTTGTATTGCCAGACAAAACACCTAATACCCACGATAAAGGAGGAGAGATTTATTTTGGCTTATGTTTCCAAAGATTTCAATTCATAGTCTGCTGGATCCAAGACAGAAACTTCTAGGCACAAGAGTATGACAGAGTAAAGCTGTTTAATACATGGCAGCCAGGAGGCAAAGAGCAAAGAAAGAGCCAGAGAGAGAGGAAATGGCCTAGGATAAGAATATACCTCCCACATCTGCCCCCCCCAATCCGTGACCCTCTCCTCCAACCAGATCCCACCTCCTAACCGTACGCTGAGCTAAGAACTCATCAATAAATTAATCCATGATGAGTATAGTGCCCCATGATTCATTTGCATTCCAAAAGCCTCATTGCTGAACACAGGAGACTTCTGGGGACATTTTGGATCTAAATCACAAATGATGAAAATCAGTGTAAGATCTTGGCATATAAAAATCATAAACAAAATGGGTTTTTTCACTGCATTGGTATTCTAGGACTGCCTTAGCAAAATATCACTGTATGGTTAAAACAGAGATTCATTCTTTCACAGTTCAGGAGGCTAGAAATTCAAGATCAATGTGTAAGAAGATGATACATTTCTTTTGAGTGTGTCATCTTGTAGGGAAATAGTCCAAGCTTCTCTCCTTGGCTTACAGATGACTACTTTCTCCTTGTGTCTTTCTCATTACCTTTCTTCTGGGTAACTGTCAAAAACTTTCTCTTTTTTAAAAATAGTAGACATATTGGATTGGTGTCTACTCTAATGACCTTGTTTTAACTTAATTATTCCTGCAAAGACCCTATTTCCTTCCAAAGTCACATACTGAGGTACAGGCAATTAGGAGGACCATATATAAATTCAGTATTTCCCCGACTTATAAAAGAGTTCTGTTCCAGGATAATAAGTCGGATTTGTTGGTAAGTTCCACAAAGTGAGTCTTATACGTCTCTGACACAAATATACAATGTAAAGCATTAAACAAACGTACACAAATACTACAAATAAACTGTTTGTACTTTCACAGTTACCTTAAAATGGTGATATAGTACAGTGTAACTACACAGCTACCTCCTCAATTTGTTCCCACTTCCAAATTTCACAATGTGAGGTCTGTGTGTCTCATGAAAGTTAGCAACTCGAATGTTCCTCACCTGGGAACTTACTGTTTTTTGGAATAGGAAAGATAATTCAGCCCATAATAACTGTATTTCTCATGTTTGTTCTTTCAAATACTAGCAGACTGTTTTACATCAAATGCTGTGAGGATATTTGGTGATTATATTCATGAATTCATTATAATGAAGGTGCAAAATGAACTTTGCCTGAAAGACATAAGAAACAAAAGATTTCTAAACTAAGATGAGACAGAATGATTCAAATTAGAGTAGTTAATCAGCATCATTGTCTAAAAAGGCTATCTTTCATTCAACATGTGTTTTTGGACTCTTTGCCAAAGATTGGATAGATGAATGTGTCTGGGGTTATTTCTGTTTCCTATGTTCTGTTTACATGCAAAAGATTGTATCTAGACCCATATGTCTCACTATTAGTAAAATCAAAACAAAATGGTTCAAAGATTTAATATTAAAACAGAAACAATGTGCTAGAAAGTTAAATTAGTAAAACTCTTGAAAACATATAGGCACAGACTTTGTGAATAGAACCCCAATTGTACAAGAAATAACATTAAGAATCTACATATGGGATTATATAAAATTAAGAAGTTTCAGAAAACAAAGAAAATTACAAATGGAGTGAACAGACAGAACAAAATGGGAAAAATTTTTGCCAGCTACAACTTGGACAAAGGAACTCATATCTAGAATACATAAAGAACTCAAAAGAATTAGACCTCTCAAAATAAAAGAACCAATCAAAAACAGTCTACTTAAGTCAGTAGAAGATTCTCAGAAGAATTACAAATGGCCAGAAATGCTTGAAAATTATTCAACATATCTGGGCATTAGAGAAATGCAAACTGAAATAACACTGAGATTCCCTGTTACTACAGAAAAAATAGCTATCATAAAGAAATCAAATAATAACAAACACTTGTGAGACTGAAGGGTAAAACCTTTCCTTTTGCCCTTATTGTTGGTAGGAATGTAAAATACTATAAACACTATGTGTAATAGTATAGAGATTTCCCAAAACACTAAAAATATAAATTCCATTCAGTGAAGCTATTCTCCTTCTAGGTACCTTCCTGAAAAAGTTAAAGACATCACATTATAATGATACATGCGCATCCATGTTTATAGCAGCACAACTCATGATAGCTAAATTTTAGAAGGATTTTTCTCCATCTACAAATGAATGAATAAAGAAAATAGCTGTACACTGCCATAAATAAATTAACTTGAATGATTTGTAGAAACAGTGATGCTCTTTCAGACCATAATGTTAAGTGAAATAAACACACAAGCTTAATTATAGCATGATTTCTCTTATATGAGAAACCCAAAGTATAAATAAAGAGGAAAATAAAAGATCTTATACAAAAAGGAAGGGGACAAAAAGACAGAGAGGAGCTGAAAGGGGAGGGTAGTGGGATTAAAAAAGAATTCAGATGTGTTATGTACATATAGCACCCACCCAGGAATATAATCATTATGCACTACTAATATGTACTAACAAAAATAAAACATAAGATAAACTGAAGATGGTAGGATAGATAATGATACAGGTGGTATACAACTTTAATATTCAAGGTTCCAGTCTAATCCCATAAGAAAATTCTTCCCAAAACACAGTTGAAAGTCAATAATTACATACCTTGATAATTATGTACCTCCAAGTTCTGTGTTGTACTATGAAATCGGGTATCATCAAGATTTAGAGGACCAGGGATGCCCTTCCAACATTGTCCAATAAACCATGAGTTTGGGTATCTAATACATGGGAAGTGCTTTGTAAAGTACATAATAAGATGTAAGTAATCCATTTTTAATGTTGTAAATAAATTGAATCACATGACTTTTTGTTCTTTATTAAGTAAGCTTACATATGCTGTGTATTGACTATGTTCAGGTTCTCCGCTAAGAACTAGAGATTCATAAGTCAGAAAGATGCACATGATCTTTTTGCATGAATATATATTTTAGCAATTTTGACATAATTTTTATAATGCAGGTCTTACAAACACTACATACTATTACTATAAAAAGTTACAAAAGAGGTTGAGTAAGCAGCAGAATTTAGCAATAGCTCAGCAGGTTGTCTCCCATAATTCCAAGATATTAAAGTAAGTTATATATTTAGTGCTTCCGTTCCATAGAGCTCTCTTGTGGGCAGAGGAACACACTTTCTCCCAAGTCTACAAAGAAAGTTATTGACATTTCTCTTATTTCTTTTCCATGGCTACAGATTCTCATTACTTTATGTCTTTTTATCATAAGGGTCAGCAGTATTCAAGTTATGTAAGGATAATATAAATACCCACAGCCTCAGCTGAGGAAATGCCAGCTGGAATCCATGAATGTCCAGCTTTGATCATGCATGGGTAATAATAGTCAAACTCACTCCATCTGGTCAACATAGTCACTAAGTGGGGTTACCACAGATATGGTTGTTATCATCCTAAGTACATAATAAATTTATCTCAGTCTCTCAGAAAGAAAACTACAACAAAAGATTAATGAGTTAATTGCATTATTATTTTAATTGAGTCTTCAACTAGCTAATGCTCAGAAAACCTCCCTACATTGCTTTTGACCAACAAGTTTTTATTGAGAGCTGATGAACTCTTTGTGCATATCTTATGTCAGGACAAAATACAGCTACAAAGAACATGTAACAATGTTACTAATATTCCTGCCCTGCCAGAAAATTAAAGCTAAACAACTAAGTTAATAATTCTGCACCAATTAAAATGTGGACTTCAAGTAGAACTGTGTGAGATGTGTATTATCTTCAACTGTAAATTACTATACAACTTGCCTGTCAGAGTGCACTAAAATTGGAAAGGTTGAGGTTAGTACAATTCTTATCCAAGTCTTGAGAGTTTGTGATAACCCACTGACCTATGGTAGCCTGAAATGTACATCATGTTCTTAGGAGAACAGGGAAGTTCTTGTAAATTTTCTCTTTCATATTGCACTCTGGGGCAATGCGAGCAGTAGTTAAAACTCTCTGTCAAAAAGAAATTTTGAGTTTTTGTCATCCTTAAAAACTCAACTAAGAATAATATTTCAGTGCTCTTATTTTTAGCATGTTAAACATGGTAAAAGAACTCTCAGAAATTCTGATTAAGTCCTTTAAATCTATGGTTCCTGATAATAGCTTCTGTAAAGATGATATAAAGAGAAAAAGTCCAACCTACTATATTCTATCATGTCATATTTATATTAACATTCTACTTCTCACATGGGGGCTGCATTAGATAGAAATTACTGGCATGATCTTGACAATGCAAGGTTCAATTTGGGTGGACATAGGTTGTTTGTGTCATGAGATACACAGATTAAAAAGAACTGGCTTAGTTAAGCGTGAGCAGAACCAATCACAATAAAAATTTTCCCTGAATTCCTAAATATTGATTTATCACTCAGAATTTTTGGGAGAAACAGGTGCATTTTCAGACTACCCCCCAGTTACTTATCGTCTCACCAGGAACCCCTGTCAATCTCTGTCCTTCTAGGGCTTGTCTTTTCTTGGATACCACCTTCCTCTCTACACCCACTAAAAGAATCTTATTTAGAGCAGAACTGCACCCATCCCAAGTTCTTCTTTTTGCAAACATCTCTATGTTTCCTATTTGGGTTTCTTTCCTCTTTTGAAGTCATTGCACCTACTTGTTCTCTTATCTTTGGTTATTGCTCACATTTTATCCTTAATGTGTGGTTCCTCTAGCTTCCCAGCCTTTGTTTCGTGAATTCAACTTCCTGAACTATCTCCAAAGTGAATTACTGTGTATCTTGATGTGCCCCTGGTTAGTTATCTGGACTTGAACAATCTGAACTTGACCACGCCTGACTTCATGTGCTCCTAGGTGAGGGCTTGGGAATGTGACTGAATCACTAGGATGTGATACTTGTGGATTAGACAACCAGTGAGTTTGTAGCTAACCGTGATAATGGAAGGCAAAACCTGGTCAGAGGAGGTAGGTCACTGGGGGTCTGGGAGTGCTGCCTGGAATGCGCTCTCTCTCTCTCTCTCTCTCTCTCTATCTCTATCTCTTTCTCCTTTCTCTCACTGTCTCTCCTCTTGACCTCTCATTGCTTCCCAGTGCCATACCGTGAACTGCTTCTCCTCTGTGATGGCCTCTACCAGGCCTCCCTGCCTCAGAGTCAGCCAACTATGGACAAAACCCTCTACAAACTATAAACAAAAAAGAAACTTTTCCTTGAGGGTATTAGGCATTATGCCTCAGCAACCAGAAAGAAATGAAGACAGTTCTTACCTAAAAGTGAAAACTCATTGGTGTTCAGAGGCCTTTCATTTGGATGTATTAGTAGAGCTGAGTTGCTACTCAAGGTACAATTTCATCAGTATTTACCTTAATCATAGAGATACTCAAATAAATGTAAATGAGTAACAGTTTTGAAGAATATTTTTGGTTTTTTTGATTTTGCTTTTAAAAAGTACTTCTGGAATAATATCCTTCAAAATAAAAAAAATCTACTAAGAAATGACTTAAGTTTAATAGTTTTTAAGAACTCCAAAGAAAATATTTTATCATTATTTGTAACTTACATAAACTTATTTTCTCACCTAACTGTCCACATAACATAATGTTATGTAACTGTCCCTCACATAACATTTCTAAAAGAAATATAAACACAAATTACTACATTTGATCCTTCAATATAGGCTGTGTTTTATAGGTTAACTCATTTATTCCTCAAACCTTGTAAGGTAGGTAGTATTGTTAATGTATTACACATACTCTAACAAAGCAAGAGAGGTTAAGTAGCTTTCTAAGAGTAATATCACTAAGATAGTAGAATCAGAATTTATATGCAGCAGTCTGGTTTCATGGTCTGTGCTTATAAATAAAACTGTGATGTCTTCCATGACCAATTAGAAAGGCCCTTGCAAGGCGGGTTTTAGAGTATCCTGCAAAGGCATGTTATCTTTATAACACACAATGCAATGTCAACATTCCCCTCTGTAACCTAACTCGTAAAAGAAAATTTGTTTTAAATCATTATATTTTTATGTGTTTTTTTCTATCTCTTCTAAGATAGCAGTCCCATATCCTTCCCCACCTGCCCATTTCCCATCCCTCATATCTGTTCTGCTCTCCTTCAGACACTGAGATCTTCCGCTGTGATTTTAAATCCTATATGTATTGATCTGCTTTCCCATCACTGAGACACAGTCATGATCACTTACAACCTAAAGGAGGAGAAGTTTGATGTGGCTGATACTTGGGGTCTTCACTCGCTGGTCAGCTGGTCCCAAGGAACATCATGGCAGGAGAAAGTTGTAGTGTAGTGCTTTTTGTTTTTGGTGACCAGGAAGCAGAACAGGGGAACAGTGTTGAAGAGGAAAGATTCAGGGATCCTATGTAGTACCCGAAGTCACCCTTCCACAAGCCATCTAGCGATACCAAGAAGTGTGCGTTACCAATCCTCTAGGCATTTCTTACTCCAGTCAAACTGACATATCCCAATTTGGGCCTGTATCATTGTGGGAACTAAATTAAGAGGCCCAATAAGGAAATGAAAGGTTTTGGCTAGCATTTCTACATATTTTTCTGAAAACTCACAATAATACTTCAAAAGATAATGTCTGCTTTGAAAAGAATATAAATTATGACTAACCACATATACAGCATTCTGGCTTTTGCTTACCAAATTCACAAGATATCCTGAAATTTTCACTCCTCTCTTGGAAGTTTAGGAGATACTCAGGGAACATCCAAGTGGGGGCTAAAAGGCCCAACACTACTGATTTTCTTTGAAAGAAGCAACAACTTTTATTTACAGAGGAGACTTAGGAAACTTCACTGCATTTTAGAACTGCAGGACTTCACTATGTCAGAATATTGGATTTGAATTTGACTCTTTACGGGTGGACAAACTTTTTTAAAATTCTAGTTTTTTCAAGGTTATACTTTAAGTGTGCAATTACCAAATGACTTAGAAAACTGAGTTGCAATTTATAAAATCAAATTTAAGAGGATATGCCAAAGATTTAGGATATAATCAATACATTGTTACCTTGGTTCACAAACTTAATTCTTTCCACTATTCGTTCACAAACCAATTGAACAAGAACTGAAACAAAATTCCCCATAAAGTCAACATTGAACCTAATAATTGAATTTAATTTGGTTTTCATCTAGTTCAGTTTACTATCAGAATCATGGAAAGAATTAAGTTTGTGAACCATGGCACCACTGACCTGTTCATGTCAGTGTGTCAACACACGTCTGCTAACAGAAAGAAGGGAGGCTTCTTCAGAAGTCTGAAAAAAGTGTGAGATTTCTCCAGAAGTCTGAAAAAAGAATGAAACTTGCACTTGAGGCATTGGAAAAAGCTGCTGATAAGTCATAATATGACAATATTTACATATTCACTCTTCATCATGAGTATTTAAAAAAAGCTTTATTTTCCAGACAAGGAACATGTAAGGTTTCTTTTGTACTCTATATATGTACTGAATATGCAGTCTACTAGGAGATAAACTGTTGGGAACAAGTTATCAGGGTTGCAAGGAAAACTTCTAGCTTAATGGAACTAAAGCATAATTGGCAAGCTAGAAAAACATATGTGAAAACTCAAATGCCAATAAAGTAATCCAATTCAGTGCTACCTGAAGTTCCTGGAACTTTTCTTACCTAGCTAAAGTTATTGGTTTACTAATAATAAACAAGAAAAAAATAGCCAAAAGTATCCTAAGGGTTAAGCACTTAAACACATGTTTTATTCTTTGGATACTAAGATTTTTCACTCAAGATCTAATTGTATTTGTTTTCATACAATCTTAATTACATTTTGCCATATCTTATTCCAAACATTACAGATTAAAAGCAACTGTTTAGAAAATACAGAGCCACCTACATGAAAGAACATTAAGAGCATCACAGAATAAAAGTAGGTTATTTAACAATGAGATAATAAGTAGAATAATTATGGGTTCTCATAGGAATCACATCCAAAATTCTCCCTCAGCTCCCTGTACTGCATGTGGAATCAATATCTTTGCTTAACTCATTCAGAATTGTGAAGACTACATTTTCCAAACTGTGGCTCTCCACAAATTCAACTTAGGAAAAATATAAGAATTATCATGGGCTTCTATGTAGGGAAGACTCAACTTGTGGTAATCACAGTACTCTAATTATTAGAGTCATAACCATTTCTAGGTGATCTTCTATCTGGGGTGCACTTTAAAAGTAAGCAAGAATTTGCCAAGATGCACAATAGAACTTTTATCTAAATTTCTCTAAAAGCATCATTAAAACAAAGTGAAAAGAGGAAGGTTTAAGATGAAGGCCCTCAGACCATTTGTGTGGTCAGGACAGAATAATTTCAGACATTGTCCCAGTTGTCCTTGGTGGGGGAGGGAGACACCATCTATCAGAACTATGAAGGCAGGAAAAGGTTCAAAATGGGTAAACTTTAAACTTCAGTTCACCAGCGTCATGACTCTAATTTTATCTACTTATTTGTAGAAAAAAAAATTTTTTACCAGTAAATAACCTCATCTATAATACCTATAATCTGTACCCTTGCCCAAGATATCAAATGCTCAATTCATTTTGTTCCTTTTTTTCTTTTTTTATTAGTACATGTTTGCAGTACATGGAGTTTATATTCATCTTGGGGAGTGAGTACATGTGCATAATATAATTTGCTTCTTTTTGTTGTTGTTTTAATCCCATACCCTTTCTTCTCACCTCCCTGCCTCCTCTTCTAAATCTTTTACAGCAAAAAGAACCAGAGAACTCTTGGTAATAATAGCTCTTTGATCAAACTGTTACAGAGTGCTTCCAGAGAAGCTTCGTGAACAATCAGTTTCAGTATTGTCATTTTGAAATTTTGGTGTTCATTTATTCAGAAAAGGCACAGGGCCCTGGAAATAAGATATCTGAATGAATCTGTCTCACCCATTTCAGTGAGCAGCTTTATCGGAGGCATGGGCTCAATTTTCTTTGTGCAGTATTAATAATACACCAGACTTTTACAGAGTTATTTCCTAAAGATATTACTTCCTTTAGTTACTTGAGAAATACAATGAGCAGCATGTAATAGGGCTTTGCCATACCACACAACTTGCACCTTGACCATCTCTTTATTATTAGTTTGAAAGTGCTTAAATTAGAACAGAAAATCAGATTTATGTAGTATTTGGTACATTTGGTGGCCATCACTAAGCATTATGAGTTAAAGTTAATTTTACATTACTGACTCAATTTTATCAGTTTATTTCTCTTTGTCTGAATAATAAACATGTTCCATTGTTCCCTGTCTAACTGAAAAATTCATTAACTTCTCACAAAAAATCAAAAAGATTCAAGAAAAATACTAAATTAAGTTTTATAAAAAGACTGAAGAACTTTATTAAGCTTTCAGGAAGTTTTTCATTTAGATTTAATATGACTCTTGAGGAATGCTTAAAATGATTTTACTTTATATTTTTCAATTAATCATAAAAATAAAATTGCTGTCACATAAGAAACTAGTTACTATTTCTTAGATTATTTTCATGTAATTTCTATGTTTTTTGTTTATAATACAATATAAAAGCTTAATAAAAACAATCTAATTTACATTCATGTTTGTTGATCACTATAAAAATATATTTAATGTTTTAATGAAAGGTTTGAATTCCTTTATATTTCCTCAAGACAAAATATTCCATATTATTAATTTTTACACTAGAGTATTTTAGGAGTCAAGTTTCCAGGGTAACATGTTCAACTTCCATAATAAAAAGGTGAAATTAAACAAAAGATGCATAATAAGAAATATGCTCATGATTGTAAGAATGTAATTGCAATTTAGTAGCTATGTCATTTATGTTAATTATTTTTATAGGGACACACAAATATTTGTTGAATACAATTTCAGGATTTTCTTTCTTTTGGCATTATTGAGGATTGAAACTAGTCTTTGAGTATGGCAGTGCACTAATACTGAGCAACATTCACAGAGCTTTAACAAAATACCAAAACACGTTGTCTTCATCATTCTAGTTTGCTGAAGTATAATATCATGGAGTAGGCAACTCAAATAATGCAAATTTATTTCTCACAATTATTGAGTCTCAAAAATCTGAGACCAGAATGTCAGAACAGCCATTGTCATGTATCCTTATACGGCAGAGAAAAGTGACTCAGTTAAAAAATAAATAAAACAAAACAGCATCAAAACCCAAGAGCACATGCTAATCACAAGGTCATTAAAGACTCCCCCTCATGAACTAACAGCATCTCAAAGGTTCCACCTGCATTTTCTATCACCTTGATGGTTTGGATTTGAATGTATGAATTTTGAGGAAATACAAATATACATCTCATATCATTTTGAAATGCTAAGAATACTTTTTAAAAGGCTAGGAAATACTTTTGTTTTTTGGGAATCTAACACCAAATATAGAACTTGACAAAGTGTTATGAACCTACAAAGGAGGCCTTATTTTTTTTTCACATTCAAACAATGAGCCTGTTAATGGTTCTGCTCAACATTCTAACAAAAACAGTAATATGGACATCTATCTCACACACTTAAACACACATGCAGTTATATCCTTTAGAGCACTTTCTTTTCCTCTCTTTTTTACAGTAGCAATTATACATTTTGGGTTTCATTACTCCTACAGTTCTTATTTCTTTTTACACTAGACAAACAATGTGATATTTATAAACATGACTCTTATTTATTTCACTAATGAGGAGAGTCTCAAGTTGTCCCCATTTCCCTATTAAGGCCTCAAGATCATCCTTTTTTATAGCTGAGTAATATTCCATTGTATAAAAATACTACATCTTTTTCATCCACTCTGCAGTTGATGGGCATCTTGGTTGTTTCCAAGATTTAGCTATTACAAATTGTGCTGCTACGAACACGGGTGCACATATATCACTGTGATATGAAATTTTCAGTTTCTCTGGGAAAATACCCAGGAGGGGAATAGCTGGGTTGAATGGAGCTTCCACTCCTAGTCTTCTGAGAAATCTCCATACTGATTTCCACAGTGGTTGCACTAGTCTACACTCCCACCAACGGTGGAGCAGTGTTCCTTTATCCCCACAGCCTCGCCAACATTTGTTATCAGTTGATTTCTTGATGGCAGCTATTCTTTCAGGAGTGAGATGAAATCTCAATGTTGTTTTAATTTGAATTTCTCGAATGACCAGTGGTGATGAACATTTCTTCATGTATTTGTTTGCCATTTGTATATCTTCATCTGAGAACCATGTGTTCATCTCAGCTGCCCATTTTTGGAGAGGGTCTTTGAATTTTGAGGGGTCAATGTTTTTCAATTCTTTATATGTTCTTGATATAAGTCCTTTGTCTGAGGGGTTGCTGGTTAAAATTCTTTCCCATTCTGTGGGTTTTCTTTTCACTCTTTTGGTGATTTCTTTTGAAGTGCAGAAACTTTTCAATAATATGAGATCCCAGTTGTTGATTCTCTGAAGTGTTTCCGTGCAGTTTGTGTTTTGTTCATGAATTCTCTGCCTACTTCTATGTCTCCAAGATTTCTACCTACCTTATCTTCTAGTAGATTTAGTGTTTCTGTTTTAATGTTTAGGTCTTTGATCCATTTAGACTTTAGTTTTGTGCATGGTGATAGGCGTGGATCTAGTTTCAGTCTTCTGCATGTGGAGAGCCAATTTTTCCAACACCATTTATTGAAGAGGCTATCCTTCCAGTGAACATGTTTAGCCCCTTTGTCAAATATCAGGTGGCTGAGTGTCTTTGTATTATATTTGTATCTTCTAATCTGTTCCATTGATAAGGAGGCCTTATTTTTAATGAATATAATTGCCAAGGAACTTTTCTTAAAGTATGATTTTTTTATTCACTTATACAATCTCTTATCCAACAACAAATATTTCTTGAATGCTAGACATTGTGTTATATGGTAGAGGAAAAAAAGGTCAATATGCACATCA
>PVJX010020498.1:0-33179 GCA_004027295.1 Dolichotis patagonum | reverse complement strand
TGCCAGGGGAATCTATAAATCACTTGGCCTTAGAATGTGGCAAACTTTTAATATGAGATTAACAGTATGTCTATACTATTTATTCACTCATTCCTTCATAACTTAGAGTTCCATTTCACAGCAGCACTATGCTGGAAGTGGAGGACTCAATGATGTGTAAGACAAGGACACAGCTCTGTGCAGCTGTCTAATGGGAAAACAGTCTTAATGAGTTAAATATGATGCTAAACTATAAATACAGAAACTAATAAGAACCCTGAGGGCAATTAATTTACCATATAGCTAATAAAAGCATCATGTCAGGAAATTAGGTATACATTATTATATAGACTATGTTTCTGGTGTGTGGAGTTTAAAATCTGGACTATTTCACAGACAAAGCTGGGGAGGGGACTGGAAGAACCCGCCATCCAGTGTCAATCCTGACTGACTGATAAAGGTGCTGAAAAATTTTAGGTAGTGAGAGCAGCATGTGTACAGGTTCAGTGATAAGAGCAAGGTGATAAGTGCAAGCACGGAGAAAACTACCATAATTCATTGGGGCCTACGTGAATGGTACAGGGATATGTTGCAGTCAGATCCCAAAGGTTGTCACTGAGGGTTTCTAAAAGACAGTGACAAGATTGAAATTTTATATCTGAAAGATCATGCTGGGTTTTGTGGAAAAAAGGATTGAGCAGATAGATGGTTCAGGTGATGAGGGGGGTGAAATCACAAAGAAGGGAAGCTGCTAAATCAGCACAAGAAATGATGGAGTCTTAGCAGTGGCAGTCAAGATAGAATACAGTGGTCATTAAAGTGAAACAGGATGAGGCCACTGGACAACATCTCTTATTTCCTCATTCCCCAGAATGACTTTCATCTAGGACAGTGCTTTCTACTCCATGCAATGAGGGAGGTTGTGATGGGTTCAAGCTAGTAAAATAATCTTGTTACTGAGTGAGTGTCTCCTAGAATTATGACTGTAGAATTATTTCAGTTTAGTAATCAGATATGGGAATTCCACATTTAATTGCTTACTGATTATAGTCATGAGGATGACAACAGCTAAACAAGTAATTTTCTTTTTTGTTTGGAACCGGGGATCGAACTCACGACCTCGCACTTGCTAGGCAGGCGCTTAAGCCACTGAGCTAAATCCCCAGCCCTAAACAAATAATTTTATTGAGCATTAATTCTGTCAGTTACACATCCATGCATTTTGCCTGTACTAAGCCACTCAGTCTTTAAGCAACCCTACGATGCTTTCTAGCCTTATTCCTATGGAACAGATGAGAATACCTAGCTACTGCAAAGAACAAATACGCATTTAAGGTCATAAAGCTGGCAGGTGCAAGAACAGACTTCATCCCTGGAAGTCCTGCTTTAAGACCCCCTGTTCCCAATAGCTTCATTTGTGCACAGTGACAAACAGAAATATAATCTTTCTCCCTAGAATTCAGTCCAAACATTAAACTTTATTTTTTCCCATTTGTTCTGAATGTTCTGAACAAGCACAATAGTTTCTGTATCACTCATGTCTCGGAAATGTCATAGGAGGGTACACGAAGCAAAATCTGGGTGTGCTTTTTGCAGATTTGGACTCAAAAGCAGCAAACAAAACACAATGATGTATTTAAATAATGAATATTGTTTTCCTTTAGCCATAAGGGGGTTGTAAAACTTGAAACACCATTCAGCTTTCAAAACATTCCACATTCCCCACCCACAGATACCAGAAGGTGCCAGTTTGAGCCAACTGAGTTCAGGAATGATTTTCTAAATACTAGATCAGATTTCTTGAATGTCCACAATTAAATGAATGTCACATTCATTTACCACAGAATTGGTAAATGAGTATTTACCAGTGTCCTAATTATTCTGATGCAAAGTACTTTGCAATTTATCAACAAATTAATTAAATATTTCAGCAAAGTATGTTAGGTACAAATGCAAAAGAAAAAATGATAGGCTGTTACTACTTCAAGTAAATTTGAAATCACTGCGTAGGGTCTCTGAAATAGAGCTATGTTGTACGAAGGTTCAATTTCAGTAGATTTTGTCTCTGATTACATAATGAGAATAATGTCCTCAATATGCAGGAATGTTTTTCTTTTTGCAGAGGTAAAGAATATAATGTTTATCATACTCATTATATTTGTTCAACTAATGTTTACTGGAAGCATGCTCCACGACCAGCACCCTAAAACTAACCAATGATGGATATCTAGATCCTGAAAAAGTTGGAAACTACATAGCATTTCTTAAAAGTTATAAATTTTTGCTAGGCAGTGACATACAAAAATGGAAGAATACCTTGTTATCTAGCACAGCTAGGGAGATGGACAAGTGAAGATACAATAAATGTGACCAAAGTATAGAGTCTGCCCCCCAAAATGTATACAGCCTTTAGGAAAAGAAAAACTTGTATTTTATATACTAAATTTAGGGAGACACCAAGAGATCCATACAAGTTACTTTTGGCCTCCACAGTTATAAGAGGTGCTCAAAGTGGTGGCCGTTAGCTTCCTGATATTTATGAGTACAGGGAACTGCATGAGGACTTGGTCACTGAGACTGCTGCACGTGCATTTTCAATTTCTTCTGTAAGGGCAGCAGTGAGGCGGGTTTTCTGCAATACACAACAGACTCTCGGGTCCCCCATACAAGCGCAACGTCACCTGTTGATGAAACATCACAGTATTTTCTTGAAGTGGGTACACATTTTTTTTTTTTTTTGGCAGACTCTATGCATCAGATGTGACAGTGAACCACTTAGTTTTTCCCAGGTGTCACTTTGGCATTAAGCTTGTTTATGTATTGACTATCCCAAGCATTGCTTGGGTAGGTATCATTTCAACCAGGCGGTTCTTATTTGTATGGGATACACTTGTACATCTGTTTATTTGTTTTATATTATTTTTTGCAACCTTTTTAGAGTGTTGTATTCACCTTTGATGTTTGTTTCTAGTGAAATCTAGTAAGTTTTTTTTTTTTACTAACGAGTTTATTTGCAAAAATAACCTATAATTTTGTGCTACAATCTATAAAGTACATTACATATAATTTTTATACTTCTCTGGAACTCAGTAATATTCTTCTACAAGACAGACACATTGACACCACACTGACAGAGTAGTAGGAAGGAAGTGCCAAGAGATCTGCAAATGAGAAAACTGAAAAAGGGATGTTAGCATGGCAGAGAGGAAGTCTGTTATGAAATGGAGACAAGACGTCTCATTACTGTCAACTCTTCATAATACAGAAATGAAAGCACATGAAAGAAGACATGAAACTAATGATAATTCTATGGCTGGTGTTAACAGAGTTAACCGACGTCTAACAAGCTATTCTGTAATCAAAGAGCAAGAAAAAAATGTGATTTACCAACCTTCTGGACTAAACAATATGGAACTCATTTGTTATTTATCCAAGAGAGTTCAAAAAGTCATTTAAAATTTGTATTAGGTCTAATAGATCAAATAATCAAAAAATACAGACTAGGCAAAGGTCAACCATGATGTCATCATCATCACCATTACATTTAGTGAGTAGTCGCTTTACTGAAATTATACCACCCACACACAAAAAGGAAAGGCCAGCACAGCAGTGTAACGTGTGTTGTTCGAAGAAAGACAATAATGCAAAAAGAATTTGGAAGGACTAGATACTGCTGTCCAGATTGTAATGTTTTGTTGAGTACTGAATGTTTTAAGGTATACCACACACAGAACAATTACTGAATAAATTTTATAAAATTGTTTTTGTATTTCCTTTTATAAAAATTAACAAAAATATGCAATTTTTGGTCATTGTGTAACTGAATTGTTAAGTGGTTCATAGTGATGTGAAATTTTGTTGTTTTTTTGAGAGAGGGTCTTGTTTTATAGCCCAGGCTGGCTTCAAACTGGCAGTGCGCCTTCTGCCTCAGCCTCGTAAATGCTGAGGTTACAGTTGTGTGTTAGCACACCCAGCTGCGATGTAAGCTTGCCTGGTTTAGCAAATGTTCACTGACTTTGTGCAGCACAGTTCTGGGTGTGTCTGTGGGTGACTGACGTGCAGGCCACAAACTGAGGAGAGAAGACCCATTCCCCCGTGGGTGGCACCAACCAATAGGCTTGTAGTGAGTAAAATGGGAAAGGAGAAAAGTGCGCCTTTGCGTCTCTTTGGAGGAGATACAGTTTTTTCCACTGCTGCTGGATGTTTGTCTCCAGCTCCTCCAGGCTTCCAGGGTAGATTCCTCAACCTCACAATTCGGACCACACCAGACCCTGCAGCGGGCTCCAGGTCTTTACTTGTCTGATTGGATCTTCTGCTCTCCAGGGCAGAGGCAGACATTTTACATTCTTTCACCTCTAATTCCACAGGCGGTCCCTGCATGCCTACTTTGTAAATTCTTTATATAATGTGTTAAATATGCTGAAAGAGATATTGCAGATCCATGTTTATTCTGGCAGTAGTCACAGCAAGATACCCATGTATATCCACCCACAAATCAGCTTAGATGCCCATCAATTAGTGACGGGATAAAAAACAAATGAGACACACATACATGATGGAATACTAGTTAGTGGGAAAAAATGAAACACTGTCATTTGCAGCAAAATGGGTGAAACTGACTGAAACTGGAAGACATCTGGTTAATGAAATAACCCAGATACAGAAAAACAACTTCTGAATGTTCTGTCTCATGTGGAAGCAGAAAAAAAAATCAAACTGCACATAGAACACTAATTAATAGATGGGAAAGACACGGGACAGGAGGGTAGATAAAAGGAGGTTGGATTTGATCAGCGCATGTCAGTATGTTTGGAAATACCACAACAAACCCCACAGAAATGTAAAATTAATTCATGTTAATAAAAATTTAGAATGTTAAATATTATTTTATTACAATAAAAAATTTAAAAAGAACCTTGCAGATGTTCAAACAGCATAGCAGGAATTCACACTTGTGGACTAGAGTGCAAAGAGACCCAATACTTGCTTGTTCTCTGTTCCTTCAATTTAACCACACCAGATTCTAATGGAAGCTGGGCTGGGTGCTATGTGGCACTGAAACCATTATCACTGTTGGGGACAAAATCCAACTTGAACATGTCTTGCAAATTATACCCCTTTAAGCTTTAGTTTCCTCATATGCAAGATAAAAATAACACCAGCTTGGTAATTTTATTGTGATGACAGATGGAGAAAGTCCAGTGTACAGGGTTGTATCAATTAAGGGTTAACTGTTTTTGCTACTTTAAGCTAACCTTATTTTGTGCAATTCTACTCAAAACCAAAAGTGTTACATAAAAGTGACATTTATAATCTCCTTAATCTGTGGCATTACAGAAATCACCAAAGAAAATACTGTCTCATTTTTACTTTATAGCTATATGAAGTTTTGGTGTCTGTGTTTTTGTTTTGAGAATCCTTATGTGATGAATCAGTTGTACTCTAACAGTTCATGACTGGGCTATACATGCATACATGTTCCACGGGGTGGCAGCTGCCCAATACGACAGTCACACATGTACCACTATCAGTGGTTCAGGTCATAAGAAACACGTTAAAGAAATCTTTCAACTCAACTGTCCTGTTTATTAATGAAATATTTTTCTTGGAATGCAAATGTCAAACCTACTTCTTGTTTTCTTGATTAAAGCACTTAGATTCACTGAACTTTTACTTTGGATACCTGTACTAGATACCTGGGATGAGTAATTTCAGTTTAATATTAATATTATAAAAGGAATTTTAAGAAAGAACTTATCTAAGTAATATTTTACATAGAAAATATTAATGCATAACTTGAAAAATCATAATGTAATCCCAGAAGTTAACCAGAAAGCTTAAAAAAGAAAATAAGACTCCTTGATCATATGAAACCCCATGATCATACGAAAGCATTTTTTAATTTAAAAAGTTCAGATCCAACATAACTGTCAGCTGAACAGGAAGCTAATCAGTATTCCAGTATCATAGTAGTGTTTTGACTGAACATATAAGGGAAGAGACAAACTTCCAAAGGTATTTTATTTAAAATTCTCCATCTAGGAGAAAAGATATATAACAATGTTTACACATGCTTTAATAACTTATTTCACTGTACAATTTATATTCTACATAATAATATAATAAACGAGCAAAAGAAAATAATTAGCACTTAAATAAGAAATTGTTATGTAAAAAGCACTGACTGTGAGATATTAAACAGTAGTATCTACATATATTTTGACTGAGATATTTGTAGTATGATACTGTTATCAGGTTCAGTGTGTAACCCAAAAGTAAGATGCCTAAATCTTTCTGATTCATGATGTGAAAACTATTATGTGTCCTTCAGAATAGAACATGTCTTTCTTGTTAAACTTGGTAGGCGAGAGCAGAAAGGCTCTATCACTTTTATCCTTTTTATAAATGTTTTCCCTTTCATATAACTTTCACAGTTTTAAATAAAAATTTGTATTTGTGTACACTCCTATAGCAACACACTATTAAGCACAGAATTACTTTAATCAGGTATTTGATAAGCCAAAAAAAAAAAGTCCAAACTCATTAAAGAAACCAAAGAAATGGACCCTTTAATTCTGCCAGTATAGCACCCAGGAAAAGAGTACTTCAGTTAAGTTTGTCCTGCAGTTCTTAAGTGATGCAGGCAATATTGCAGTAACTTCAAAAATATGGGCAGAATATAGGGAAGAAGAAAAGAAATCTTTCTGTTCTCAAAAGAAGATCTTATGTGTGTATTCTCTGATGAATTTCATAGTCTTAGAGTTACAAGACTAGTGCCAATTAGGCACATGGTACATTCTGTGAGAGGGAAATACAATGGAAATGACTAACCAGTGAAATCTTAATTTCTTCTGAATAATTATAAATTAGGTTTTCTAAGGAGAAAAAAGGCACAGGAAGTACACATTTCAATTTGGCTCAAAAATAATGACAGTTATTTTTGAGAGTTGAAAACAACTAAAACAAAATTCAATTTCCTATATTCTTAGATATTGCCCAACTATAGGACATGGAAAACAACAACAATAAACAAAAAATATATTGTGGTTCACCATGATCACTGGCTACGCATAGCTGGTTGACGCTTCCACACAGACTGAATTCTATGGACTAAGCAGGACAATAATTAATTTTAACTAAAATGTCTGCTTCCTCAATAACTTCTTCCTAAAACTTAAATTATATTCAAGATATTTTGGTTCTTTTTGTGGAACTAAAAACTTCAAATGCTCTAATTTTCAGTTGACTGCAAAGGTATTACAGCAATCTTACACACTAAGAAACAATAAAGGATGGAAAGTCAGTAACTAGTATTAAACCTGTAGAGGCTAACTCAGATTTCACCTTGATACATGTAAACTATGAATCATAAATTTTAAAAGATAGTCGTTGTGGTCAAGTTTGTATCCTATTATTGTATCTATAAAAGATAGCAATAATACTTATTACTAATTGTAAACATAAGTCTCGAGCACATACACAAAAGAGACATTCAGCATAAAGATGCGCCATTCCCTACAGGGCTGTAGTGAAACTAACACTAACTCAGCTGCTGAGGACTGAGAGGGTGACCAGGCACAGTGATGCTTCCCACACCACTGGCTACTGTAACAGCAATCACGACTGTGGTGAAAGTCACTTAACAAACGACACGTTAAAACGTCATCAGAACATCTCTTTCTTGTACACTAGTATAGAAAGGTCTCCCAAAGATAAAGGAATGCAGGCCTGGTTTAATTTTCTCAGCCAGGGCCATTACTATGTTAAGATCGCCCTCTGCTGTCAGATCAAGGTCTATCTTCAGGTTCCGAAGAGATTTAAAGGGTTTTTTCCCCTTCTGCCTACAAGTAACAAAAAAGAAAAAGCAATAGTAAACAAACGTTTACAGCAAAACCCCACAATGTGCAAATGTTTTCCTCCCTTGTGCGGGGTTTACTCACGTATCGTCTTCTATATACTTGATTAGTGTCAAGGCTTTTCTGTGAAGGACGAGGAGAAACTGCGCCAGGAAAGTGCTTCTGAGAGATAAGCCAGGCTTCAGATGAAAGACCTGCGGGACAGTGAGCCGTCGGAACAGTTTTCTCCCATCCCACTGCACAGCAGGCCCCCAGCACAGTGGTGCTGGTGTCTGGCCCACATCCCATCTCCTGACAGAAAGGAGAGCCGGGCAGCACTGTGTATGCAGCACACTGACAGGTCTTCAAATTTTCCATTTTATCTTTAAAAATGTACTCAAATTTTGTATTCTACATCAAAATATATCCATGCTTATTTTATTATGACAAATCATTACATAAATTAGTTCATGTTCTGTTACCTTTTTTCACCCAAATCTTCAATAATATCAACATTCCCAGAAGCTGGGCCGTACTTTGTCTACGATTTGTAAGCGCTTGTACATGTTCTTAAGGAGAACGTGTGCTGATGGAGGAGTAAGGAATGGCAGGGACTTTATCTTAGGTTGAAAAACATGGAATTACATCACTACCAGTTATCTTTGAACTTTGGAATATATCACAGACCATACAGATTTGGATCCAAAATTTTTAATTAGCATGAACATTGCATTATTCCAAAGCTACACCTTTGACAATTTCCTGGCCTGGTCTCCAAAATGATTTATGACAACACTGTTACATTAAGAAATAAATCCCATATAATCTATCAATTCCTTCAGCTGTGTCATTGAGATTTTTTTTAATTGAGTAGGTATTTTTAAAGAGTAACAATGCTATCATTTAAACATATGTATACTAAGTCTTACAAAATTTTTTTTTTACTTAACTAAGGCAAATAACATGTCCTTTCCCATTAAAGCATAACAAAAAACCCCTGAGCTACAGGGTAGTACTGTACCTGAAATTAAAATATTTATTTGAAATAGGAAATAGGAAATGCTAAATCTTTAATCATTAATGCACAGGCTATTGCCAAGAAATTTTTTTGTTGTTGTTTAAGACAGGGTTTTGCTATGTAGTTCAGGATGGCCTTGAACTCACTGTGTAGTCCAGGCTGGCCTCTAACTGTGGTGATAATCCTGCCTCAGCCTCTCAAGTGCTGGGATTACAGGCACGGGCCATCCCCCTGGCTGCCCAGAAATAATTTTTTAAAAAATCATTTAGAGATTTTAAAAAGGCTAATGCACTAAAAGAAGAAAGAATTTAATTTTATGTGATATGTACATGGTACAGGCTCTGTAGAACTTCCTTTTTTTTTGGTGGCACTGGGGACGAACTCAGGTACTTGTGCATGCTACGTAAATGCTCCCTAGTATTTTATTTTATTGTATTTGTTTGGTACCGGGGATCAAAGTCATGACCTCGTGCTTGCCAGGCAGGTGCTTATGCTGCTGAGCTAAATCCCCAGCCTGCTCTCCAGCATTTTAAAAGAAAACCTACCATATCATTCATTCTGACAATGGCTTTATGATTACCTGATCCAGGAAGGCTTTTACTAGAGTGTCTCTGTGTAAGACATCTTGGAAAATGTTCCTAGACAGAAACGAAAAGAATCCAAATGTTGAAAAATGATTATACAGTGTTGCTTTCTACCATTCCTCTATATAGTCAATAAGTTAAATTCTTATCAATGGGGTACTACATATAAATAAACTTGTAACAATATAAATGTATACTTTTTTTTTTTTTTTTTTGGTACCGGGGATCAAACTCACGACCTCAGGCTTGCCAGGCAGGTGCTTAAGCCACTGAGCTAAATCCCCGGCCCTAAATGTATACATTTGGAGTAAGAGAATAGGTGTTTGGGGCTAGGGTACAGCTTAGTTACCCAGGAAACTCTGGATGCAATCCCCAGCAGACACAGGTATGCAGATACACGCCATATGTACAGATATGTGAATACGTTCACTCTGACTAAAAGATACATTTGTGTATTATTGGTGTTTGTCAAGCTAAAATTTAATTGTTTTCTTTAAAGAGTATAAGCAGTTGCCACGAAGACTGTGCATGTGTCAGTCTTGGAACTGTCATAAAAATAATAGACAACTAATAATATAATCACCATTTCTTGCCATCTCAAAAAAAAAAAAACCAACAAAAAAGTAAACACAATACTATACTACTACCAACTTTAAACAAACCAAAGGCCAATGTTAAGAAAGAACATTTGCGTGGGACTAAAGAATAAATTCAGATGATAATGGGCAACATACATGTGCAAGTAACAGGAACTGCTAACACCCAAAGGCGCTACCTACCTTGGCCATGAACACAGTGAGAAGCCACAATGCCACATGGCATAATTTGTGTCTGACACAGTACCCAGGGTACAGCAGGTGCTAAACAAACAAAATACAGTTCCCTTCTCAAGACCCACTGTTCTTTTATCATTTCTCTTTCATCTTCTGTTGGTTATACTCAGGTCAGAAGGGTAATATAACATTCATTAAGGTAAGTGATTTTTAGATTAAAAGACTAAAAACACTAGAGATCATCATTTAACCATAGGACTGGCAGAGAAAGAGGATGGGTATGTGCTGAAGCAGGAAAGCACCTCAACTTCTGTAGGCTTAGGAGATAAGTCTACTAAACTACAGAAAAAAATTAAGAAAAAATACAGCATTTTACAATGACTGGCTAGACACTGACAGAACCGCTCCTCAGGCCCTGGAGAGCAGCTGGCACTGTTCAGCCCAGGGTTCTGGCTCTGTTTCCCTGAACGTCCTGAACACAAGAGAACCAGATGAAGCAAAGTGTTAAAAATGAGTATTTCAGGTGACTAAATTTTCACGTATTGTTGGTGGCTGAAATTATTTTTAAAAGGTTAAGATGAAAATAACTTAAAGGTTGGTGCGCATCCCACTGGTAGAGTGTTTTTAGTGTGTCTGTGTCTGGCACTGGATGTCCAGTGCCGCAAAAACAAACACCGCCTCAACACAAAAATTTAAAACTGAATACTACTACTTAAACTACATACAGTAGTCAAATGAGACTCTGATAAACAAAAGCTAACACATAATCTTGTAGTTGAAAATATTTGACAATTTTATGTTCAAAACATTTACTTAAGAGCTGGAAACAAAATTTTATTTTATTTTTGGTCTTTTTGAGACAGGGTCTTGCTATACAGTTCAGGCAGGCCTTGGGCTCACTTTGTAGCCCAGGATGGCCTTGAATTCGCAATGCTCTGCACGCCTCAGCCTCCTGAGTGCTGGGATTACAGGAATACACCACCACGCCTGGCTTGGAAACCAAACTTTAAAATTCATGACATGTTGTTGGGATCAGAAAAACAAGATTTTGCCAAATAGTTTGCCAAATTAGCAAAACAAATATATCTATGAAACAAAACAGAACTATTAAATGGTTAAAAGTTCATCCCAAATTTCCTCAAAAGAGTTAAAAACAAAACGAAACAAAAAACGCTAAGTACTTCAGGAAAGATGACAGTTTGTCTATGCATGAATCAATATTACCAATATGTGAAAACTCAGTGACTGCAATTCCAATTTGACTAATTCATTTTCTGAAGCGATTCCTCTAGAACCTTCTAAGCGATCAGTCAGCATACTGGGGATCAAGGAAAGATGGGGCTCAATCAAATCACCTTTTCTGTATCTACATACACATGCTGCTGGATCCCCTGCACCATAATGTTCCGGTTTGTACTTTTGGTCAGCATTTTACAGTGGCTATTGGTGCTCTACATGTCTGCTGCCTCGAATCAAAATTTCTTAAAAAATTTTTTTAAACTTTATTTTAAAAGGGAGTAAAATTAAACAAAACAAAACAGAACAGAACGGGACATAAGAAAGCATAAATTTCAAAGCTAGACAACCAGAGATATTCACTATCTGTCATATTCTCTCTTGTTTTCTTCCAAATGGTTGTCCTTATCTTTGCATATGGAGAGCTCATACTAAATAACATAGCCAATCTTTTCACAAGATGTGTAGTTAACTGGCTCCCACTTGCTAAGCAGGGGGGAGGTGAAGGGGGGGACACAGGACGGGGGACAGGACATGAGATGTTCAATTCTCAGCCCACACGCCAGCAGGATCACAGCTGTCCCCCAGAGAGGGGAGGAGTTCCTTGTTCTCCTGGCATCCCGAGTCAACCACACAGTTCAGGTCCCGGGGTGCCAGGGTCTCTCTCCTTCAGGCTGCCAAAAGTCTACCACACTCTCAGCCGCCCCCCAGAGAGGGGAGGAGCTCCTTGTTCTCCTGGCACCCCGAGTCAACCACACGGTTCAGGTCCCGAGGTGCCAGGGTCTCTCCCCTGCAGGCCCCCTAAAGTCCGCCATACTCACCTGCTATTTCTTTCTGATGAATTGACCATTACATTTCCAAATGGCCAACAGATCACAGAAAGAATTCTCTTTAGGCTCCTGTTTGAAACCAGCAGCTACAGCAATCTGCTGGCCTTGCTTCAGGGCCACTCAAAATTTTTCTTAAAAACACAAGAAAGGGTTGCTTAGGCCAAGTCAACTGATTGATTACTGTAGCTAGTATTTTTGAGTATTTCTATGTGCCAGCACTAGGTTCAAGCACTTTTAATTGATTCCAGAGAAACCTAATAGTATACTACAATTGTTTTTCTGACTTCAGAATACCAGTCAAGTATTTTCTTGAAGTTTTCTGATTATAGATGCATAATCACTTTTTCGTAATTGTTCCAATAATGAACATGTAATTATCATCACTTGTCTTTTAGTTTATTGATCATTCTTTGTGGCAAGAAATGAGTCACAAATACAAAATGCAAAGTGAAAGAATGTTTTCTATTAACATATTTCACCAGTTTAATATATGTAACAGTGCTGGACGTCCAGTGCCAGACACAGGCACACTAAAAGCACTCTACCTCTGGGCTGGACCCCAACCGCTCAAGTTAATTTTCTTTTTAAGCTTTTAAAAATAATTTCAGTCACCAAGAATACATTTTATATTCATACACACATAAGAAGAAGAAAAAACTCAGAATTACTTTAGTTTAAAGTCTGTTCACAATAGACTGTAAGTAATACAGAGTCTAGGGCTCTCTGATGGATCACTATTCATCCTAGAACTTGGTACAGTACCTAGAAGCTCAATATATTTTTAAAAAACACTTAAAAGTTAGTTTTACCCTATTTCTGGAAAAACACAATTATGTTTAAAACCCATTTAAGAAAAAAATGGTTGATTAAAGTTTTCTTTTAAAGCACTATCATACCAGTAAGATTTCTTTCCTCTGAAATACACCTTGCTTTGTTTTTACCCATCAAAGACAGTTTCACACTGCGTGACAGTACTAACAAAAGGCAGAGAATCACATACAGATCAGGAGTGAAGCTTTCGTCCGTGTAGATGATCGTGTCCTGAGCCATGTCTTCTTCTGAAGTGGCTCTCCAGAATGCCGTCAGCTCTGACCTCATGTATCTCCGCTGATTGTAGATATGCTCATGACAGGGTGGCATCTGCTTGACAGTATTGACATCCACATCTATGTGTGTGGTGGGGTATGGAGCATACATGACTTGTCGGAAAGGTAAGACAAAGCTTCCAGTTGAATCCTGTCAAAATGAAAGGAAAACATACAATAAGATAGGAAGAATTTTTAAATTAAAAAAACCTGGCTTTGATTTTATTCTATGAAATTTATCATGACTGTGTCAAGTGTTAATGATAAGCAGTGTTCAATACAGCACTGTAAAACAGCAAAATGTCAGAAATTGCCTAAGTGCCCAAAGAGAAGTGGTTACATAAATAAATATAGGTTTATTATTTAGCTACTAAAAGTAAAATTACTCAAGTTTGTCAGTTTGGGGTGGTTGAAGCAAAGACATCCAGAATTAAGAAAGGAAGAAAGAAATAAGGAGGGAAGGAGAGAGAAAAAAAGAAAGAAAAAAAAAAACAAATGTGAATAGTGGTAATTCACTGGATTATGAAATTGAAATTAACTTTTTTCTTGATTATTCTATTTATTTTAAAATCTAAACTGTATATTTTACAGTGCTGGGATTACAGGCATGTGCCGCTATGCCCAGCTATTAGTGACATTTTAATAACACTAATTCTTCCAGTCCATAAACACTGTCTATCTTTCCTTTTTTTTTTAATTTGGCTACTTGTAATTTCTTTCATTAAGAGATTTGTAATTTTCATCATTAAATTCATTCATAGGGCTTTTTTTGGTTTGTTTTATAGCTATTACTCTTTCCTGATTTCTTTCTTGGCCATTTTGTTACTGATACATAAAAATGCTACTGATTTTATATGTTGAATTTTGTATCCTCCAATCTTACTGAATCTATCATTTTATAGCTTTTCAGCGAAGACTTTAAGGTTTTTTTCTTTTATTTATCGTATCTCCAAATCATATATCCATATCATATATCCATATCATATATCCAAAATCTCCAAACAGGGATAACTTGACTTCTTGTATTTGAATGCCCTTTACTTCTCTCCTTTGACTTCCTGCTGGCTAAGACTAGAGTGGCACTAGAGTGGATGAGAATGGTGAAAGTAGACATCCTTGTCTTGCTCCTGATCTTAGATGATTTTCAGATTTTCCCTGCTCAGTATGATGTTTATTGTGGGTCTGTCACATGCATCCAATACCTAATTATTTTGGGGCCTTCGGAATAAGTTTTTTAAAATTCTGATTCATTTTGCTACACCTACAATCTCAAAAAAGTATTCATTATGAGAGATTCATACAATCATTAGGAAAGCTATTTTTTCACATCTTGATGGTATGTGAGACCAAAAATAGACCTAACTAACTTTCCCTGTAGTTACTGAAATTAATGCTAAATTACATTTATCTGTCTTGCTCTTTAAAAGGTAAACTTGCTTAAGCAAATATTAAAAATGTTCTCATATTTACTAGAAATGCACATTTTTCATGTTTGTATAAATTTATATAATGCTCAAGTTCTATATATTTTTAAGGTACTTTAAATTTTTCAATAAATGATTATGATATATAAACACAAAATACTAAACAAAAAATTAAAATCTGTTCAGTAAAGAGAAATGGTCCCATTTAGATGTGAGCCCTGATTCAAGCAAGAATTGAAAACAAACAAAAATCCTAAGGCTAAACATTATCTATGGAATCATCTGGACAAGGATATTATGTGACATTTCACCTCTGATATTAATTATAAATCCAAAAGATATACTCTATGCTCAGAACTATGTAAAGGAGTCAGTCTGTGGGCTTGTAAATGAGACACATTAAACACCATGAAAATACTTTAACAAAGACTCTCAGCTATTACTTTTAGCAACTGGTTTCACACGTGACGAATGGGAAGCTTACCTTTAGCAGACCTTGTACAAACAGCCCTGACTCATATTTAAATGGTGATTCTGCTTCACATAATCTGGAGCATTTTCTCTCTGCTGGAGTTAGAAAAAGGCATAATGTTCTCACTATCTGAAAAGAAAAGATTTTTAGCATTAAAATATGAAGTCAAAGGTTTGCTTATGAAAGAAATTTAAGTAGATGTTTTTATTGTCAATAAAACACATTTCAAATAGTAAATACTCCTTAGTCACTGGAACAGACTCTGAAATACAACACTTACTGCTTTAAAAGAGGAATTTTTGTAGCTAATTATTAACTGTAAAGCATCTTAAACCCTGTAACATCTGAGTATATATTGTGATTCTTCAGGTGAACAATACAATATATAGCCTTTCTCAAATGTCACTGACTATAAAATCCTTATTTCAAGGGGAATAATGATGGAATACAATGACTGACTGTATCTTTACTCAGTAACAACTGTTTTTAATGCCAGCAAACAACTTTAAAGAGGAAAACTAACTGCATTTAAATTAGGTAGAATTACAGCTTTCTACATGCAAATCCCACTGTAACAAAAATTAAGGGGTGTCCAAACCGTTCAACAAAAACAGAATTCTATTGAATTTGATTTAAAATAAGCCAGGTATAAGTAAATGGTTAGAAATCTCTGATGCTAATGCTGGCAGTGGTGGTGCACTCCTATAATCCCACCACTTGGGAGGCTGAGGCAGGAGAATCACCAGGAGTTTGAGGCCAGCCTAGGCTACAAAGTGAGTTCAAGGTCAGCCTGAACTGCATAGTGAAACCCTGTCTCAAAAAGACAAAAATAAAATAAAATATAATAAAATAAAAATAAAGAAATCTCTGATGCTCACAATATATTTAACCTATAGATCTATCAGGAAAAATAAAAAGTCATGTACCTATAGTGGAATTCATAGTATTTCTAGAGTTCTTAAAGCAGTGGTTTTTCAACTAGAGCAGTAGCAACTATTTTTTCAAATTAAAAGATAAAAGGTGAGCTACTCAGTCTAAAGATAATGAAAGACAAGAACAACGTTTAATAAACACAGCCCTGACCATGGAGCACTTTTCCCTTCATAAAGCAGACTAAAGTCCCATGGAATCCTCAGGCTTTGGGGATTATAAATGGCAAGCCATTTTTCTTTTTAGTAGCTATGATCATTAGTCCTTAGGTATACTAATCACTCATAATAGTTATATGAGAAATGTAATTTTGGAAAATTAAAGGTAATGTAGCTATTAAAGAAAAATAAATAAAATCTTTGTAAAGCAAATAATCACCTCTAACATATTTCCTTGTAAAACTAAAAAAAAAATTAAATCTGCTTAAACTAATAAGGATATAAGCACTTATTCTCTGGGTTCTATCTAGATAATAGTGAAGAAAAGTACAAAGTCCCTTAGTTAATTGCCTAATGTTTAAAAACATAACTTATTATGGCCCTGAAGCAGATTGCTATAGCTGCTGGTTTCAAACAGGAGCCTAAAGAGAATTATTTCGGTGGTCTGTTGGCCATTTCAAAAATTTGGAAATGTAATGGTCAATTAATCAGAAAGAAGTAGCAGGTGAGTGTGGTGGACTTTCGGGGGTCTATAGGGGAGAGACCCTGGCACCTTGGGATCTGCACCGTGTGGTTGACTCGAGGTGCCAGGAGAACAAGGAGCTCCTTCCCTCTCTGGGGGGAAGCCGTGAGTGTGGCAGACTTTCGGGGGCCAAAGGAGAGAGACCCTGGCGCGTCGGGACCTGTGCCATGCGGTTGACTCGGGGTGCTGGGAGAACAAGGACTCCTCCCCTCTCTGGGGGGTGGCTGTGAGTATGGCAGACTTTCTGCGGCCTGAAGGAGACAGACCCTGGCGCGTTGGGACCTGCACCATACAGTTGACTTGGGGTGCTGGGAGAACAAGGAACTCCTCCCCTGTCTGGGGGGCGGCTGTGAGCCTACCAGCTCACAGGCTGAGAATTGAACATCTCATGTTGTCCTGTCCCCTGTCCTGTGCCCCCCCCCCTTAGGAAGTGGGAGCCAGTGAACTACACATCTTGTGAAAAGATTGGCTATGGTATTTAGTATGAGCTCCCTGTATGCAAAGATATGGACAACCATTTGGAAGAAAACAAGAGACAATATGACAGATAGTAAAGGTCTAGCTTTGAAATTTATGTTTTCTTATGTCCCATTCTGTTGTGTTTAATTTTACCCCCTTTAAAATAAAATTTAAACTAAAACAAAAACTTATTATTTCTTTATTAACTCAAGTAGCACTAAAGAAAATGGCCAAAACATTACAAAGAAAGCATTATCTCCACTGATCACTTAATGGCACAGCTCCCTGAAAGACACAGATGTGTATATGTGTGTGTTGGGGGGGGGGTCAATGTAGCAAAAATCAAATGAATGATCAAATATCATTTTGTAGGACTAATACCAAATGTATGTGGCTATCTTTATATTCATTAAAGATGAAACTGGGAAATAGATGACAAACATTTAAAAGAATGATTTTAAAATATTCTCAAAATCATTTTATACACAGCTGATACTGGTATTTGTGAACTGTGAAAGTGAAACTGGCAATGGAATTTCTATTTGTAGTTTATTTCAAACTGATTTTTGCCACAGAGTATCATGGTAATTTGGTTAGACTATATTGCAATATTATATTGTTAGGTCATTTCAGAACTATAACCCATGTAAATGTTAATAACATGTTAGGAGTACTAAAAAGTCAAAAATATCTTCTCAATTATAAAGTAAATTACCTTATTTACTTTCTCTGCACTGCTACCTACAACAACAGAACAGCCACAGGTTTGCAAGTGTGAGCTGATGGCACTGCAGGTAAAAGAAAACAGATTAAACACACTGCTGCAAAAGACTTCACAAACTGAAAACAAAGTGAACTTCACATAAAGCCAAATAGCTTTACCTGATAAACATCAATGGGTATAATGCTATTTTATTGGTATAAAAAACTTTTCATTTCTTAGAGGACCGTCACAGAACTTGTCTCACTTAAGTCTTAGGATAACCCAGTTGGTTTGTAAATATAACCTTTTTATAGCTAAATAAACTGATGTGTAAAAAAAAGTTAAATGATTTAAAGACAAATGAGATTCAAAATAATATATGAATGGTGACACTAGTGAATTCAGGACTAACATACTTCTGACTCAGGTCATTAAGTCCTTTAGGCTAAACATTTGTGCTTCTCATATTTCACCATGAGCCTAAAGAAAAAGAATGTAAACATCAAGGTGAAAACTGTGTTCATGCACTTCTCACTTTTAGAAACAAAAATTTTTGATAATCTGCAGCTGTAAAGAAATATTAAAATAGACAATGAGATAACAAATGTAAAACACATAGTATTACAGACTAACACACTGGCAAATAGTGGCTATTAATATTTTCACTTTCCTTAGAAAGATAATTAGAAAATGTCAACTACGGAATACTAAGTGATTTTATGTGCCAGGCACTGTTCTAAGTACTGTGCATGATCTATCTCATTTAACACCTGTAACAACCCCAATAGATTCCATTGTTGTTCCCATTGTACAGATGATGAGGTGGAGGAACGGGCACTTCAGGCAGCTTTCCCAGTGTTACAAAGCAGTAAACAAAGTATGATTTTGGGGACCACTCTAAACTCTACGGTTAGATCAAAAAGTTCGGGTCAAATATGAGTAAGTTCCATTTTTAGGCCTAAGTAATTCAAGCCATTCTACAATGCCCTTTATTTGAAAAGTTTCTTGGTTTTAGCTTTAATTGGAAGTAACACCGGAAACCAGAACAAAGCACTAAGATTGCTTGTGTGGGCTTTACGGAAACTCAGTTTCTTTAAACTGCAAAAGGAGTAACTGCAGATTTATCAGACATATGAGTAAAACATAGCATGCATTACACAACGACTCAGATATGTAATGCTGTCTCTAAAATAATCTAAGTAAGCAGGTATTGTAATATTTTTATGCCTCCAAATCTTGTTATAAGGTGATTTTTATCTGCTTCAGCCAGCATTTAGGAAAAGAAACAAAATTCTTACTTGAGAAGAAAGCCTTCATGACAGCTGTCACCGATGTCATCATCATTGAGTACTGTATCCGCTATCTAAAATATACCAGAAAAAAACGTTAATCTGTCTATACCAACGCTGAGAGAACACTTTTAATACCTAAGTTTTCTGAAATCTTGATTCAACGAAAACACACACACTGCCCTCATTTCTGAGCATCAACAATACCCATAAAACAATTTCTATGCCCTATCATAACTTGGAAAAGAACAAACGTGAAACCCATAAGGCAGGCTAAGCAATAGTTATTACAAGAATAATTTCCTCTTCTCAGCTATCAGATTCAGAAGACCAAATTTAATGAAAAAGTCATAAGTTTTGTCTGGCCATAGAAAACTTAGGCTTATATGCATACTTTTTTGTGGCTAACACTTCATATGAATAGTACAACAAAAGACATACTACTAAAATGAGAATATTACTAGTAAACACAACAGTAGAATTAAAGGAAACTGGTAAAGGGTACAATTGCTCCCTTAAGATCTTACATCTATTTCTTCAGGAACGCTGTGTGATTTCATAGATGAAAGCAGTTCCATCACAGGAATGACTTCCCCAGTAAGCATTGGAATAATACTCTGGCCCTGCACAACAAAGTAAAATACAGAAATTCACATAACACAGGATAAGCTGGACAATAAAAAATTAAAAATGAAAGCAAAGAATAACACCCTGTGATAAGAACACTTGGTAATTTATTGCAAATATACTACTCAAAAAATATTTACAAAGTATTTTCATGCTATTTAAACTCACATTCTTTCAAGAATAATCTTTGGTGAGCATGGAATTGCTGCTATCATTTACTGTTACATGCATGAATTAAACTACTGTATCTAATTTAGCAAGGATATCCTTTTAAAGGTCATCAACACATTTCCTATTTAAAAATAAGGAAAGTCAGTACAGGTATGGTGGTGCACACCTGCAACCTCAGCATTCTAGAAGGCTGAGATATGAGGATCACAAGTTTGACTCTAGCCTGGGCAAATCAGCAAGACTGACTCAAAATAAAAGGGATGGGTGTTGCTCAGTGCAAGGCAGGGGGTTCAATCCCCAGTACCACCATCCCCTACAACAACAAAGGAAAGTCAAGCACAAAAAGTCTTTGAAATCCTTACCATAACTTACTGGTAAAGCTTCAACCAATACCCACCTCCCTCCATTCAAAGAGAGTACAATCTATCCAGATACAAATGACAATTGTCACATATACTCAAGAATCAATGAAACATAAAAGGTTTTTTAGAGATCCTTTGAACTATTTATTATGTCTCAAAAATATAATATTGAACTTAAATTTTCTGGAGTCAAGTTTCTAACCCAAATATAAAATGTTTCAAATATAGGTGAATCCTCATTTATTTCTTAACACCCAGTTTTATGACCAACCTAAATATGTAAACTTTTATTAGAGATGTAAATGAAATCATCAAGTGTTTACCAATTTTCATATATATATATATATATCATGCACGCTAGGTGAGCATTCCATTACTAAGCTATACCCATAGTCCTATACCTTTTTTCTTTGGTACCAGGAAATAAACTCAGGACCTTGCATTTGCCAGGAAGGCACTTGTGCCACTGAGCTATATCCCCGGCCAATGCTTATCAGTTTTATCTAAACATATTATAAAATTACGTAGTTAAATTCAGTAAGTTTTCTTGGCCTATTCAGAGTTCATAAAATAATTCTATTCAAACTCTTCATATGTATCTGCAAATTAGAACTTTTGTCATCCAAGAGTCATTTTTTGAGCAACTTCACAAAGCCCCTTATCGTGTAGGTTGCTTAATTTGAATACTGTATGCTGCTACCCTTGAAAATTCTATCCAAAGCCATTAATGCCTTTGCCTAATATAGAAGTTTATTATTTTAAAAATTTCATCTTATAATAACCCCCCCAAAATAACACTCACTGTTTTTGTTTTTAAAAGTAATTGTTGAAATGTTTGTTTACAATTAACATAAGCAATCCAACAAAGAGAACTCATTTGTGTTAAATTTCCTTCCTTGTTAACTGACTTTATTAGATGACAGCTATAAGCATTCACAACTAGCAAGGACCAAAGTTGTTTCAGACTATTGTGTCATTTCCCTCAAGCAATATTTATTGTTCAATATAAAGCTATTTAAAACATTCGCCAGAACTCGATTATAAGGCAATTCCACTTTAGAAAGGATAATCTGGAGACAGTATTTCTGTTTAGGTTTAGGTACATATATTATTTTGAAAATGGACTCTCAGACACTACATCATTTTAAGTGAAGGATGATATCTATGCTCAACAACAAAAATCTTACAGAGGTGAATAAACAAGAGACTGTAAAAGAAAATTCGCTAGATTTCTTTTCTTCCTTGTGCTTTCTTTTCCTCTCAGTATGATATTTTCCCTTGAAAGTCGACAGTCTGTCCCAATATACTTTTCTCCTGACATAGGGTAGGACAACATTTTTAGGAAGACCTTTTAAAAGAGAGGCAGAAATTCATCAATAGTAGTCAGTCTCCTAAAGTACAGGTTTCTGGTTTGAAAAAACCCCCAAATCCCACCAAAAGCAACACTGTATTTGCTCCTGTATTTTCTGGTCTTGAGCTAATTTAGCTACTCTGTAAGTACCAGGTTAGAAGTTGGTGAGTGACCCCATTTCTGTGACACTGCTTACTGAGCAGACCTGTCCAACTAGGTTTGGAAAGTGATTACAAAGGTACAAACATAATAATCTCGTAAGGAAGATCATTTTACAGGATTCTGTATTTTCCCTGATGTACTCACGTTGTCACAAAGTTTCTGTTTTGCTTTGTTTTATGGTGCTGGGGATCAAACCCAGATTCTTGTGCAGGGCTAAGTGCTCTCTCCTGGGCTGTACTACCAGCCACTCAGACATGCTTAACAATTGTTTTTTAAACCTATTCCTGTCTTAATCATGCTAAAGAGAACCAGAGACAAGGCAACACAGCTATGTTTAAAATACTGGAGTTTTACAAGAAGGAACAATGAGGGAAACTGGCCCGCAGGCTTTCTCCACTAAGAGTCCCAGTTTGAATTTTTCTGTCCTACACTGAAACAGCCTTTGTTTAATTTCTGTAAGGGAAGTCAGACCCTTGCAGCCATGCCTCTCAGACTCTAGTTCTGTTCCCCAAGACCTTTCAAAGTCACTGGATAAACATGATACATTTTTCTAAGGAGTCAATATTGTAGAAGTAAGGTAAGGAACATCACTAGCAAATCTTCATATTAAAACAAATACCTATATCATGGAATGAAAGTAAACTGCATGACTTTTAAAGATTTCATACAAGACTTTAAAAAATATTGAGCTAGAGCTGTGCAGCTATTTCTGTGAAAATGTTTGAGAAGAAATACTTTTTAAGATAACATATATGCACTTTTTATTATGAACCAGTTATCTCAAAATTATTCTGAAAACTGAAAAAAATAGTTATATGTAGATGCAATTATCATTTTCCTTTGTTTACTTAATTCTTCAGATGTAAGAGACAGAAATCTTCATCCATATCCATCTTTATAAACTCCATATGGATTATTCAGCTTCAGGCTCACTGTTGAACTGTTGTGTCTTCAAGCCCTTAACAGAAGTAGCCATCAGTCTGATCGAAACACATGCCACAGAAGTAATGGTACTTAACAGTATGCGATTTGCACTTTACCTGATCTTCCATCCTCTCTGAGCCTTCTAAGACAATCTTCTGGACATTTTCTTGCCTTTCCTAAGCAAAAACAAATTCATATTTTAAAAATAGTGTCTGACATATGCTTATTTTTGATGCAGACATGTCGTATAATTTAATTTAAAGGAAAAATACTTTCTGCTATAGGAGAAAAAAGGGAAGGAAGCAGGAAATGAACCTAACAAACGCATGTTCTCCAACACTGCAGAAAATAAAATCAAAACAATCTTTATTTTGTACTGAAAAAACAATTTAGCAGAAAATAGTCACCATAACACCTGTAGTTTCAATAAAGGAACATAATGATGCATATTTTGAATCAAATGAGATTAAATTGAACCTGAGAAATATAGAGCTTGTTAATTTTAAATGATTTTCATAAACACGAGAAATAAGAAATTGAGACAGCAGATAAAAACATTATTATTTAAAAAAAATACTTTCTCTTACAATGGGTTAGAAGCCTTATAAATTTAATAATGCTTTAATGGACTCTGTATTAAACTAGAATATAAGAATTAGATCTGTTTTCTAAATATTCAAAAATACATCAAAATGTTAACGTCATTTATTATATATTTAACTACAGGATTTAGTGGAAAACAATTCTAAGCTCAGGCTTAGGCCCCTGGGCTGGGGCAGTAGTAGAGAGCCAGCAATGTGGGTAATGAGGCTCTTCAACAGAGCATCAACTTTTAACACGATTTCGGGTCTTTAAGGAATTTCTTTGACATGACTCGACTGTGTTGTGCTAGGTCCTGCACACAGGACAGCAGAACGCTGTGCAGGGCCACAGCGCATGCCACTTCAGCCTTCTGTCCCTGGCACACAGCCAAGGCAACACTTGCACATACAGAACATTACATGTAATCGTGCGAGTTGGTAAGATGCAGAAATTACCCAATAATGTTTCAACCTACCTACCCATGGGTGTTCATATGTAGACAAGCATTTATTGTTATTAAGCAGACATGTAAATTTTCTTATTTATCAGGGTGCTTGTATTATTTATTTGGGGGGGGGTACCAGGAATCCAACCCAGGCCCTTGAGCTTACCAGGCAGGCACTTTCGCTGCTGAACTACATCTCCAGCCCAGGTAACTAGTTATTTTGTATAGTTAGTTTTTTATATAGGAAGCACAAAATATATCAAATTTTTAAATTCATGATATTGCTACAATTACATGTATGACACCACTAATACTAGAAATGCTATAATAAAAAAATATAAAAAGCCCCTCCTCCCAGCAAGTGGGAGCCAGTTAACTACACATCTTGTGAAAAGATTGGCTGTTATTTAGTATGAGCTCCCCATATGCAAAGATATGAACAACCATTTGGAAGAAAACAAGAGACAATATGACAGATAGTGAAGATCTCTGGTTGTCTAGCTTTGAAATTTATGCTTTCTTATGTCCCGTTCTGTTCTGTTTTGTTGTGTTTAATTTTACCCCCTTTTAAAATTAAAAAAATAAAAATAAAAATATATAAAAGGAAATTTTGCTACTTAGAAGTATTAACTATATTATTTTATATGTTGCTCAAGACCACCCTTTTCACTCAATGCTACACAGGCAAGCCAAAATATTGGAGACTCACACTCTGGCTTAATTTGAAAAACTAAAAGGTCTTCCTCCTAAAACAATTTGGTCCAATGTCTTCTTCTTACAATGGAAACTTCGCAAAGAAGTTAAAGAGACCAAAGGCTACATGGCTGAGAACTTATTAAATAACTGCTATACCTACAGATAGGTGTGTGCCACCACGCCTAGCCAAATGCAAATAACTTCTTAAAACTGATATAAATTTATCAGAAAATAAACTTCCAATGACAAGGTTAGCAAGATATATAAACTGAAGAACCACTCACCTTATGCATCCATATCCTTCCTTTCCGAATAATGTGTGTTAGTCTATCAACACACACTCTGTGAAGTGGAAGGTAGAAACCAAGCTCTGTCTGTGGAAGTATAATTGACAGTCCATAAGTACTTCGATCTCCATTCCAGTTTCCATCAAAGATTAAGGAAACAATAATTACTCCTTTTTCAGACAAAACGAAAAACTTTACATCTATTGCCCCACTCTCTGCATTTCGAAGAATCTCTCCATTTAGGGTGTGGTTGGCAAGAAAAGTTATTTCTCCATCACTGAGAAGCACTTGTTCTGTCTTTGGAGCCCAAATGTGCCTCACTCTAGGACCAAGAATATTGTCCCAGTAAGCAAAGGTAGCTGCTAACAAGGGTGATTCACCACTTAAAGCAATCTCTGTCTTGGCAACAGCTGGAGACGGTGGTGGGCAGAGAGTCGACATCACTGCAACCCAACTCTCACATCATCCAGCACTCCGGGGATAGCTGCAGGGACATAAGAAACCAGTAATTAGGGCCAGCAATTTAAAGACACTCAGCCAAGTCCCAAATGACTAAGGCACATGTTACATCCTAAAGCTTGTACCACAGGACCTCATTCTTCCCAAATATCCTGACTATGTGCTCTTGTACTAAAAATTTCATCCCTACACCATTGGAATTGAAGAGGCAAAACACGAAGGCTCAGCTAGAGATGCTGATAACGTCTTATAAGCTGAACTGCGTTCCCCCAAAAAAGGTATATTCAAGTTTAAGTTCTTGTCTATACATGAATGTGACTTTATTTATTTATGTTTTAGACTTTATTTAGAAATAGCATAACTGACATGGGCTCACACCAGACTGGACAGGTCTGAACTCAATGGCTGGTGGGCTCAGCAGACCGATCTGAAGATACAGTCATATAAATACAGAGGACAGAAACTGGAATTATACAAGCACAAGCCAAGGAATATCAAAGATCGTTGGCAAGTGCCAGACAGTAAGAGGCAAGGATGAAGACTTCAGTAGCGCCCCCTTAGAATCATGCCCTGCTGACACCTTTACCTTAGACCTCTAGCTTTCAACACTGTCAACGAGTAAACTGCTGCTATTTAAGTCATCTACTTTGCAAGACTTTGTTGCACTACTGTATTCCTAAAAAGTAACACCACATCTGACTGAAGCAGAAATACCTTACATCTGCTAAAAGGACAATTTAAAAAAAAGACAAGTAAAGAGATCTAAGATCATGAAAACACGATTCTGGAGCCATAACAAAAAAAGAGTAAATGATCCTGTTTTCTCTAGTGAGCTTTCTGGGTGTCACAGTGCTGACACTCAATACTACTGATAATTTTATTTTTTTTGTTTTTGGCTTTTTTGAGACAGGGTCTCTCTATGTAGTTCAGGCTGGCCTTAAATTATATAGCCCAGAATACTAGTTTAAAATCCTGGAGTTTAACTGAAACATGACAATGAAGATAAATACATTTAATATATTAATGAAGTCCCTAAACAAACAGAGCTAGGAAAACTGATTATTCGAATGCAGAAGAATTACTCTAGACTCATCTCTCTCATCCTGCACTAAAATAAAAAATAGACCAAAGAATTAGCTACTAAAACACAAACACTAAATCTGCTAAAAACAACATAGGTAAAACACTTGAAGACAAAGGCATGGGCAAGAAGGTCCTGAACAGAACACCTGCTGCACAAGAATAATTCCAAGAATTAACAAGTGTGATTAAATTGCAAGTGTGATTGCAAAGTTTCAGCGCCATGTTGGAACTTACGGCACTGGGCAACAAAGGAACTCGCTCACCTTCCTGGTAAGCAGGCGTGACTCGAGCAAGCAGCGGGTGACCCAGGGAGAGAACCAGCCAGTCAGCCTCTCCATGCTGGAACTCAGGGCGCTGGGCAACACAACTTCCCTGGTAGGTAGCCGTGCGCCTACGCGTGGGCGCACAGGGTGAGAATCAAACATCCTTTCCCCCTTTACCCCGCTCCTCGTTAGCAAATGGGAGGCAGAGGTCTGTGCGTCTCTTGGGAGGGTGACCCTATGCAATATAGCAAATATGGGGGATTTCCTTCTACCAGCTCTTTGAAGGCAAATATTGTTATCACTGTTTTGCTTTGTTCTGATTGTTTTGCTCTATTCGATACTCTGTTTTGATAGGTTTCACAATGTTTTCTTTTGATTTGATTTTGCTATACTGATTGAATGGACAACTACTGTGAAGATAAGATATACTGTGGTACCTACTACTGTTACCCCGGTAACCTGCTGTGAAGTTCTGTACTAATTTCACGCCACTGTCTCAGTTGGCTTTATTCTGTCTTGTTCTGTATTTTACTACCTTCAAAATAAAAAAAATTTAAAAAAAAATTTTTTTAGAGGGCCAGGGATTTAGCTCAGTGGCGTAACCACCTGCCTGGCAAGCGCTACGTCATGAGTTCGATCCCCAGTACCAAGAAAAAAATAAAATAAAAAATTTAGCAGATTAAAAAAAATTGCAAAGTTTCTACACAGCAAAGGAAACAATAGACTAAAGGCCCAATATATAGAACGGGAAATAATTTTCACAACTGATCTTTTGTTAGAGGACTAACATTTAGAATATATAAAGAACTCAAAAATTGGATGGTCAGGCCCAGGGATTTAGCTCAGCTGCATAAGCGCCTGCCTTGCAAGCATGTGGTTGTGAGTTCGATCCCCAGTATTAAAAAAAAAAAAAAAAAAAATTGGACTGTCATCATCAAAACCAAAAGACCCATTTAAAAAAAAAAATTGGGCAACTAAAATGAACAGATATTACTCAAAAAGAAAAGTACAAATGGCTAACAAAAACACTCAAAAATGCTTTGGCTGTTACAGAAATGCAAATTAAAAACAATACTGAGATTCAATCTTACTGCATCTGATCATCTAGGACACAAAAACAACAAATGGGGCCGGGCATTTAGCTCAGCGGCATAAGCGCCTACCTTGCAAGCGCCTGGTCATGAGTTCAATCCCTGGTACCAAAACAAACAAAAACAAAAACAACAAATGTTGGCCAGAAGGTGGTAGGAATGTAAACAATGGTAGAATAACTGCTACAGAAATCAGAAAGCAGATTCCTTAAAAAGAAATTAAAACTAAAAGTAGTAATTCCATACCTCTTCTGAGTATCTTCCTGAAAGAATTAGTCATCATATTATGTAATACATGCATGCTCATTTCACAGCAGCACAATTTATAATAGCTAAATTTTGGTAACAACCTTGAAGCCCATTAACAGATGAACAAAGAAAATGTGGTATATGTACACAATGTTGTATTATTCAGCCATAAAGAAGGATAAATTTCAGGTATTTGTAGGAAAATGGGTAGATCTTAAAACTATAATGTTCAGTGAAATAAATCAGACACAGAGAGATATATATCACATAGTTTCTTTTGTATGAGAAAGCAAAGTATAAAAAAATTTTTTAAAAATTGTATTTAAAGAGAAAACAAACCAAAACCAAACAGAACAAAGGATAGCAACAATATAGAATTCCAAGGAAAAAAAATCATTACTTGATAACTTACATACTGTCATCTAGGAAATAGTAGTTCAAGTTACAAAATTAAAACATACAAAGTAGACATTCAAACATTGAGACTGTTAACAGTTCTGCTCCACAATCTAACAAAAACAGTAATATGGTCATTCATCTTACACACTTAACCATACATGCAATTATATCCTTTAGAGCACTTAAAAGTTTAAAAATTTTAAAGTGCGAAATAAAAGTAGTTGATTGGAACAGGGAGGTAGATATTTTGGAGATGGGAAAGGGGTGAGAGGGGACAAAAATGATCAAGATATAATATATATGTACTAATTTCCCAAAACAAATGTAATTACTATATATCACAAACATGCACTAAAATACTACTATAAAGGAAAATGTATTACTAGAAAATAAAAGCCATCAGGGCTATAACTAAATCTAAAAAAAGAAGAAGAAAGTAGTATTTTATCATTGCAAAGAGTGTTCTACATTAAGTGGCTAAAGTAAAAATGCTTCAGTTAGAACACATGGCAAACAAAAGGCATGGATGCACCCTGTTCCAACTTCTCAATGTACCAAGAAAACAGACATATAGAGAAAGGAAAAGCCCACAGCTAACCTAGAAGCCAGGGCTCAATTTATGTATCTTAATCTACTCAAACATACCTCTCTGAAAAGATGTATTAGTGTAAAACTAACTATTCTTAAAAATGCTATAACTGAAGACTTGTAATCAGAAACAAAGTAAAAAAATTATGACAATTTTATTTAAGCTAAATAAAACTGTGAAATAATAGTAATAATAAGTCTATAGCTTATATGATGGCTTTGGGAGGTAATATTTGAGCAACAAAATTTATGTCAAAGTAAAGCATTTTACTTAAAAAAAATTTATCTACATCTTATAGAGTTGGGACATAGCTCAGTGGCACCAGGCCTGTCTGGCAAGTGTGAGGCCCTGAGTTTGACTCCCAACACCAAAAAATAAAAATAAAATGAAGAATTCAGAGTCTGATGAAAAGAATCACATTTTTAGAGCGTCAGATGAGTATTTTTATATTATGACTACATACAGAATGTGGTAAAACGTTCAACTGCACATATGTGCACAGTTTAATAGAATTTTTACATGGGTCCTTTTAACCTCAAAAGTTCCTTTAAGTAATAGCCACTTTTTAATAATGTCAACAATTTTAGGAGTGGACAGTGGACATAAGCTAAGTTCAGTTTGTTTAAAACATCCACTGTTTTGGATGCAATTTAAACAGTCTATTTACAATGACAGAATATAGGAATGTAATTTGAATTGAAACTATATTGATGCTATTGCTGTCACCATTAACAATGGCAAATTAAATGCTAAGACAAATGAAGTAAATACACAGTGATAAAATTATATTGTATATATACTTTATTCTTTTTTGATAAGAAGGTGAATAAAAGCAACATTACAACTCAAATAGTCCATCACAATATTGAAAATAAAACAGAATTGAGCCCTAGAGTAAAGTATGACTGAATTATGGGATAACTTTTTACCTGATTGTGAATACTGAACTATTTTAGGCCACTAATTCCATTCAATCTCATTCCTCGTTCTGTGTAATTAGAAAATGAAACATAAGAATCATGTTGAATTGTTTAGCTTTAAATGCTGCCAAAAGACATATGGTAGTTATCCCTTATGGTTGGGAGATATGTTCCAAGAATCCCATTGGATGCCTGAAACTGCAGATTAATATCTAACTTTATATAAGTTATCTTTTCCTTTACATATATACATATGATAGTCTAATTTATGAATTAGGTACAGTAAGAGATTAACACATTATGCTGTAGGAGTTATGTGAATGCATTCTCTTTATCTCAAAGTAACTTCCTGTCTAGTACTCACCTTTCTTTTTGTGAAGATGGGAGAGAATGCAATGCCTACACGATGAAATGAAGAGAGGTAAATGGTATATAAATGGTATGTAATTTAGCTTTAGGCTACTATTGACCTTCTGAGGACATGTCAGGAGACTTAGCACGGTTTCAGGTGATCCTAGATCTTTGAACCATGGTATAATCAATGATTAGATGTCAGGAGCAGACAATGCTCATGGCTGAGGATCCTCCATAGCTGAAGGTTTGTTTTGTTTTTTTTTTGTCAAAATCTCTTAAAAGAATATTGTAATTCAAAGGTTTTTTTTTTTTAATTAATTGAAATACTGCAGCAGAGGTTGTGATCCTTTGGATGATGGCATATTCTATCTGAGGATTGTAGTCCATAAGTTTGTACTTTTAATGTCTCTGCAATTTGAAATACTTCAGCAAATTTCATAAGTGCCCACATTACTGGTTCTGCTTTGGCTTCTTTGCCCTTCCTCTTTCTCTGTAGATTATTAAACAAGTTCATTCAACTCATTTGTTAAAACTTCCCAATAGCCTTTCATAAGTTTTCCCACTTCTTCATTAAGCATGCTGACAAACCCTCTATCAACTTAATTTACAGCTTCTCCAGTGATCTATGTTCAGTCCAAACCTACTCCTGAATCTGTGTAACTGTCCCTTCCTGGTAGCAAATGACTTGTCACTTATTTCAAAAGAACTCTTGCTGAAGTCTTTGTACAGGCCCACTGCTTTTTAGCACAACACCATCAATCCGAACACACTTTCTGTTCTTTCACCTACAAATTGAAAGCCTGTTCTACTTAACTAAGACTTATGTACTACAGCTATAATTCTTGTAATAAGGTGTGACAGCGAGACTAGCACAAAATCTTTTTCCATCTTCACAATTTCATAAATAGAAGATTCACTCTTACTGCAGATCTCAGCATCCTCAGTATCTTTCCTTATTAACTTTCACCTTTTCACTTAAAGAAGTACTATATAGTTTCTCTTTGGCATATCTGAATTGCTAGCACCACAACTCCTGTGCTTTCACCCATTATTAAGAAGAGTAAGAGCTACTTGATCTCAAGCACTATAATCCTGTGATAGCTGATTCGATAACCAAGTTGGCAATTAAGAGATTAACAGATAGGTAGCATATACAGTGTGGGTACACTGGACAAGGGATGAATCATGTCCTGGGTGAGACAGGGCAGACAGGTACACTTTGTCCAAACACAGTACACAGAATGGCATGCAATTTAAAACTTACAAATTATTTCTGAGACTTTCCATTTAATTTTTTTTTTTTTTTTTTTTTTTTTTTTGGTACCAGGGATCAAACTCATGACCTTGTGCTTGCCAGGAATGTGTTTGCCAAGCAGGCGCTTGTGCCGCTGAGCTAAACCCCCGGCCCCTTTCCATTTAATCTTTTTGGATCATATTTGAATGTTGATAGCTGAAATCATAGGTAAGGGGGTGGATCTAACCTAAGAAATAAACTGTCACAGAGAAGTATAATTAAGACACTTGAAACTGTTATCTTTGGTGAGGAAAATTCATTAGATACAACTGTGGCAACCCCCCAATCAGTTTGAAAACCAGTGGACAGTTATCTAGTATATGTACTATGTAAATACAGTATTGGTTACTTTAGAAGATTATCAAGCAGCCATACAGTCTTTTGAGGGAAGCCAGGATCCAATTTGGGTGAGATGATGGCTTGCCACTTCTGTAACAAAACATAGTGTTCATGAGAGTTCACTCAATTATAAAAAAATAATCCAACATGTAGTCATAAGATTATATTAATAGCATTTCTATCCTCATAAGGCCTTTCCATCTTCTAATATTATTTCTCCCAGCCCTAAAAGAAGCAGGGTTCTAATCTAGCCCACCTTCCAAAACAGAGGCTGCCCAGGCCCAATTTACGAACACTGACACCAAACTATTTGCGATGGTTTCTAAATTTCCAACACAAGGCAAGTCTCAGAATTTCAGAGGTAGTTCATGATTTCACTATGTGGTCATCTCTCCCAGGTCCAAATTTCTCAGATAATAAGCAGGTTAAAACTACAACCCCTTGAGCTCAATCAACACAGAGCCCAAGAGCAGGCATAAAACAGGAATCTTCATAGGTTTTTGCATTACTTTCTTCCCTGAAAGCAAATTTTGAACTGTCAGCATAGTCAAATAAAGCAACTATTTTATTAGCTTCTAAGTGGTATGTAATCATTTCCTGAAGCAGATAAATCTACAATGTGGTCTGTAATTTCTCTGATTTTTGTTTCACAAATATGAAAAGCAGAATCATCTTGAGGCCTTTTCAACCAGTTTCAAGAGCGGCAGTGTTAGGAAGTAACGGTTCACATTCTCCGCGTAACAAACAGCACCACACGGTAGTCCCCTCCGTACAGTTTTACTTTATGTGGTTTCAGATATTTGCGATAAAGTTTGGCCCAAAAGTTAAAACAATAAAAACTTCTAGAAGAAAACATTTCATAAAATTGAAATAGCACGCCATCCTGAGTAGTGTGACTGAACCCTCATACTGTCTGCTTCATGGATGTGAATTATCCTTTTGTCCAGCATTTTGATACTACAAGCACTATTTGCCCGTATGTTATTTATTAGTCCTCTTAGTTATCCAATCAACTGTCCAGATACCAGAATGCTTATGTTCAAGTACGTCTTCTTTTAATTAATAACGATGAAAACACAATAAGATATTCTGAGGCAGATTTTATATAAATTTTATCACAGTATTTTGTTCTAAATGCTCTATTTCATTAGTACTTATTGTCAATTTCTTATTGTGCCTAATTTATCATTTAAACTTTATCACAGCTCTGTATGTAAAAAAAAAAAAAAAAAAA
>PVJX010020497.1:0-33259 GCA_004027295.1 Dolichotis patagonum | reverse complement strand
AACTATTTGGAAGAAAACAAGAGTCAATATGATAGAGAGTGAATATCTCCAATTGTCTAGCTTTGAAATTTATGTCTTACATTGCTTTCTTGTGATCCGCTTTGCTCTGTTTTGTTGTGTTTAATTTTACCCTATTGATATAATTGCATGTATATTTGAGTGGGTAAGATGGATGACCATATTGTTGTTTTGTCAGATCATGGAGCAGAACTGTTAACAGTCTCACTGTTTGAATGTCTACTTTACATGTTTTAACTTTGTAATTTGAACAGCTATTTCCAAGAAGTCAGTATGTAATTAGTCAAGTAATAATTTCTTAGCTTTTATTGTTGTTGTACTTTTCCTTTTTCCTTGGAATACTGTATGGCTGCTACCCTTTATTATGTTTTATTTTGTTTTTTCCTCTTTAAATAAAATTATTTAAAAAAAAAAAAGAGAAACCATGTGTTTATTTCACTTAATATTATGGTCTCAAGGTGCCATCATTTTCCTCCAAGTGACTCAAGTTTTCCTTCTTTATGGCAGAGTAGTATTGCATTTTGTGTAAATACCACATTTTCTTTATCCATTCATCGGTTGAAGGACATACAGACCTATTTCAATATTTAGCTATTGTGAATTGTGCTGCAATAAAGCTAGAAGGGGAATTGCTGAATCAAGTATAAATTCTAGTTTTAGAGTCTGAGAATCTTCATACTGATTTTCAGAGTAATTGTACTAGATTACATCCCCACCAACAAGGTAGATTTCCTTTTTTGTACTTTGCACACAGCAAAAGAAGCAACCAACAGAGTAGAAAAAAACCCTCTAGAATGGGAAAAAAAAATTGCCAGCTATTTCTGGGATAGAATGTACTTAGAATGTATAAAGAACAAAAAGTAAATAAATAAGCAAATAAAGGAATAAACCTCCCCAAATAAAAAACCTGATCAAAAATGGGCTAGTGAACTGAATAGACACTTCACAGAAGGAAAGTACAAGTGGTAGATAAATATGTGAAGTAATGGTCAGCACTGATGGTCATTAGAGAAATATAAATCAAAACAACCTTATCTCAAACAGAATAGCAACCACCAAGAAATCACAGAGTAACAAGTTCTGGCCAGACTGTGAGAAGCCACTCTAGACATTTGCTTTGGCCAAGGGTCCCTCCGTGATGAGTCTGCCTGCAGCTTTCCTGGATGACCCCGCAGCCATGCTCAACCAGGCTGAGGAGGTGCCCCGCCCCTCCCATGATGCTCAGAAAATCTGCCACCGCACATGTGCAAGCCCACCTTTAATTTTCTAAATGCTAATTAATCAACCTTCCCATAACCTTACTGGGTGCAGCCCATGCACTTCTCCCCTTTTGCTGCAGCATAAGTCCTATTAAGCCTGGTTCCAAGGATATATGTTTAACTGCTCATGATTTCTATCTCAAGTAGAGCAGGCTGAGCTGGTAACGTCAAAGGCCACTGGCACCAAAGCAGCCAGAAAGCAGGGCTTGTGGAGAGCAGTGGAGAATTGCCAGGATCCATCCTTGGAGGAGCTCCCAAGGCCTACTGTTGGCTGCTGGCTCTGGCTGCCAGGACAGTGACTGAGGGTCACTAACACTAATGGCAGATAATCTGAGGGCACTGAAAGCTCAGACTATTAACACTTAAAAAGTTAGAGTAGCCAGGTATGGTTGTGCACACCTATAATATCAGCTTCTTGTGAGCCGGAGACAGGAGGATCTCAAGTTCAAACTCAGCCTGAGTAACTTAGCAAACCTTATCTCAGAAACTAAAGTGAGCCAGGGATGTGGTTTCGGAGCAGTGTATTTGCCTGGCATATATAAGGCTCTCGCTTTATCTCTAGTACTACAAAAGGGAAAAAAAAACCTATATTTTACCTGTTCATGATTACCATGCAAATTGACAAAACAAAACAAAATACCCCTCAGCCTATCAGTGATACCTTGTCTCAAAAAAATACAACTTTCTGTGCATGAAGGAGGCAGTAAGGGAGAGACATGAGGGAGTAGTGAGTCTGTATGGAGGGCTGTCTATTTAAACCCATAATATGAATTTCTATACTTGTCTCCTTTATAAGCCATGCCTGTAGTTAATAATAAAAGGAAGATGAAGAGACTCAGTGACATTTCACTTTATGGAACATGGATGCAGTGTGAGTTCCTGTTAAGAGTTAACTTTTCACATATAACCATGACAACACAAGACAATGCCTCAACAAATCAATACTAGGGCAGATCACTCAGATGGACTTATCAGCCATTGCTCATGCCTGTCCTGGAGGTCACAACTCTGCCCTTTTGTACTGAGACGTGTGTTGGAAAGGTTCACACAGTACCCCTTTGAGCCAAGCAGCGGCACTGGACTTGTATTTGGTGTCAGATTCTGAAATCAAACAGAGAAACTGACTTTTCGGCATAAATCGTGCCTGCTCATTCTTTGAGTCCAAATCCTGAGTGTGAATATCACCAAGCTTCCCTTCCTTCCCCCATTCGCCTCTCCAGACTGGGTGTTCCACTTCCTGCTGAGGGTCTGAAGGCACAATTAATAATTGAACAAATGAAGAGTTAGTCACTACCCAAATATTTAGAGTCTCGAGTGACCAGGGCATTCCAGAAAAATGACTGTCATTCAGGGTTTCCCCCTTACTAGACAGGAAAGAAAATGCTTAGGTTTTCCATCTAAGTTACTCATGGACCACATCTTCAAAGGAAAGCTGGAGTGTGGCCCACACTATCCTTTACTTTCCTCTGCTCACTCAGGTTACACAGATGGACAGCTCCAGCAGCTGGTCTGAAAAGTCTAGAGTATCAGGGCTGTGCTGGCCAGGCTGAACCAGAGGCCATAATGGTAACTTCTGGGAGAAAAATGCATAGTCTCTGAATAAAGAAAAATCTGCCTGGTTCCCAGAGAGAAGCTTCCTACTTCTGTGGTGGCACTTTTTGTTTAAGCTTCTATATCTCCAGAGCCTCTGTCTTCCTTGGTGACATGAATCCCGAGCTTCTTGTCAAAAGCTGGGAGTTACGAATGAGGACCATGGCCCTGCTAGAGTGTCAGAAAACAACCATGGGAAAGTGAGAACCATCCTTAGGTGCCAGCAGCGGGAGCCCAGCTGGCCCTTCCTGTCCTGCCTCCTGCCTGTCCTCATATCTGACTTTTCTACCAAAAGAAAATTGCACATTATTTTGGAGTCAGGCATAGTCTTATTTTTGTTGTTGCTCAGAAGGAAACATCTCCTGTTTCAAACACAGAGCCACTCTATTGTGTATATTGGAAAGATTAGTTTTGTTTGTTTCTATAAGGGAAAATGTATTAGCGGGACACAGTGTGGATATCGGAAATGCAGTGTCGATTTAAACTGTCTGCTCACCCCTAATAGCAGAATGGCCTCACAAAACTCACACAGCCTCGCTGAACCAGTGTCTTTATCCATACAAGAGGCGTGATACCTTCCTGCCGTGGTGATTTGCTCTGAAAGGGCTCCTCTACGCTTGGTGTATCGTGTGCTCAAGTGACACTTCCAGTTCTTTCTTTACTCTGCTCCAAAGCTTGCTAAGTGGACTTAAGGAGGAACAGCAGACACCTCGCAGACTCTCAGAGCCTCCGGTCCCTCTGCTATGACTCCTGAGCCCGCCCACAGCTTCCCTGTGCAATGGCCCAGGGGCCGGCAGAGTTCACTGTCCTGCTCCCCTGAGGCAGGTCTCACCATGATTTTATATGTCACTTGCTTTTTATTTTGCACACACTGGATTCCCTAAAAACTTCTATGTACATTCACCCACGCCCTGCAATAAATATATTCATTGTGTACTGCAAACATATATTAATAAACGGTGTTTTTAGACTTCTGTCTGTTATCTTATTCTGACCTCTAGACTCTCACAGGGAAGCCTGACAGGCTGGGGCTTGCTCCTCGCCCTGCCGCTGTGGCGTCACTGCCTCCTGGTATCAGGCCGAGTCTGGGCGTGGCAGGGACCTTCCTAAGTGCTGAGTTACTGAGTAAGTTAATGCCTGCATCGTGCTTCTGCAAACTGGCAATTTTCCCAAGAAGGGCACACTTTCCTGCCTTCCATGACCTCTAACTGCTCTTCAGCCTTTCCTCTCTGCCTCCAGTGAAAAATCAGTCTCTGTGCTTCTCCTGCACCCAATGCTGACCTGCCTTTCCCCCTAGCCTCTGTCAGCACTGAAGGTTTCACTCCTACACGTAAGACAAAGTTGAGCAAGTTTATTAGGAAAACTGTTTTTGCTAATTCCATGACATCACATAGGGAAAAACATAAAAATGAATTACTTGAGTAGCAAGTAAAGAAATACAGCTATCAGGCCATAAAATACTATTCTAATAAAAAATAAAACAAAACGAATATTTATTCTGATTTTATCTTTTAAGAAGTCTGCAGGTCTGAGCTCGATGATACCCAACTAGCCCATCAAATTATTTTCGTATTGAGGGAAACAGCTCCTTTTGATAAGCCTGCATTCCCGGCTTTCAGTGGAAAAGACCAAAGACACGCACTAGAGGCCATTAAGTACTTTGAGAATGATTTTAACAGGGATGTAATCCAATTATACTAGTGATTTATAAGGAGCCCAGAGGAATATTTCTTTATTTAGACAGAGGCACTGTCGGATTAAAGGTGCAGTGGTTCCAAACTGTTTTTTCCAGCCCTCTCTTCGACTGCAGCAGTGTGTCTTGTCTGTGCTGGTGGATTATTAACAGAGGTTATTGGTCTCCATGGCAAAACGATTGAGTGATTGCGCTGAACGTAATGCGCCGAACGTAATCTCATTTATGGGGGTGCAAAAAAAATATAAATGTCCATTGCCATCAAGGGTTGGCTGTAGTTGAGAGGCTAAAGCAACTCCCAGAGATCTGGATCTCAGTTCAGAAATACTGACTGAACTGGGGAGAATCACTGGCACACCCCAGCCAAAGCCTTGAGGAGACCCGCAAGGGGCAGTGTGGAGTGGAGTAAAATCCTGCAGGCCCAGCATGTGCACCGGGAGCTGTGCCAAGTGCCTGGGGGGCACTCTCATCCCCCTGGCTGTGTTTGGCTTCCTGGCTAACGTCCTGCTGTTTTTCCCTGGAGGAAAAGTGATCGATGACAATAGCAACCTGTCTGAAGAGGTCTGGTACTTCGGAGGAATATTAGGAAATGGAGTCTTGGTAAGTAGGGAGGCCTTCAAATCCCCCTAATGCAGATTTCTCCCCTTCTCTTATCCCTTTAAAATCGATACTCAGTGGGGAGACCCACAATATATTTAAGCTAACCGAAGCCTAGGCATTGCATGAGGAAAAGCAGCCCCTTAGCTTACTACTGCTCTCTGTTGAGAAGAGCTGATAAGAGCCTGTCTACTTACTAAGCAACTAATCCCCAAACTAAGGCTGGCACCTGGGACACTTGAGTCCCGTGAACCAAACTTAAGGCCGCGTTATTGCTTCATTGCAAGAGAATACCAAAAGAGTTTTAAAAATAAAAGGCAGTAATTTCAAGAAAATGTGTTGACTTAAAGCCACACACCAACACACTTGTTGGAGACACCTTCTCCCACTGGGCCGGGGTGATTTTGTTATTTGTGACTGCCAACAGCATTGGGAACCTCTGCGGTAGGGTGTAGGGGTCTCTGTTTCATGATAGTTGAGGACAAGTTTCTTATTCTTGTCCTAACCCTCTGTCTAAATGGAAAAGCAAAATATCAGTTCTTGCAACCCTGCCTCATGAAGGTGGAATCACTCAGGCCACACGGCACCCCAATCCTCAGTGACACCTGTTTACCCTGCGAGCAGGCTGTGGGTCCTGTCATCCCCTTTGTCCTGCATTGTGGAGGAAGCTCCTTGCCTGCTGGGCAGCCCGGGTCCTCCTGGGTCGGCCCCTGAGCCTCTGAGGTGCCTCTCTTCCCGGCAGATGATCTTCCCGGCACTGGTGTTCTTGGGCCTGAAGAACAACGACTGCTGCGGGTGCTGTGGGAACGAGAGCTGCGGGAAGCGATTCGCGGTGAGTGACCACCAGGGCAGCCACCAGAGTCACTGCAAACACTGGTCTGCTTGTGCTGGGCAGCGTAGGGACAGAGACAACTGACCAGACTGAGCCAAGACTCCAGGGGCAACTGATACAGGAGGGAAGCTCACTTCTTCCCCCGGCACAAAAGAGCCACAGTGATAAATGTACTCAGTGCCACAGGCCTCAGACCCCTGGGCTAGGAGTGCCGCTGTAGGGCCTGTCGGCAGGCAGGGATGTCAGAGCTGGAGAACCGGAGTGGTGGGCGCCACAAAGAATGCAGGCGTGGAAGGCAGAGCTGGAGCTGGAGCTCTCCTTCTGCTGTAAGGGTCATGAGACCAAGGACAGGGGACTCTGGCTCTGCTCAGCTCCTGCCCCAGGGGACTTGAGCAGGATAGAAGGCAGTAACTTCCCCCAGGACGCCCTGAATTCCCTGACTCTGCCCCCACTAACCGCACTATCTCTGAGGCCCAGCACAGCCCTGTCCCTGTGTGTCCATGGCTCTGAGGTAGGTCCCACTTTCTCCCTTGTTTCAGGTCTTGTCTCTCTGCATAGGTGAGCCAGGAAGTGTTTCCTGTGGCCTCCAGCTTTGCAAATAGGGCATCTATTTTCAGGGGCAGAGAAAAGAAGGCTGGGAAGAGGGGTCAGTCTCATTCTTACAAGTGGGCGAGTCACCATACTTTCCTGGCATCTGTGCTCATGGCAAAATGAGGGAGTAGACTGGATCAGGGTTCCCTAAGTCGAGGGCAAGGTCCCGTGCTGGACAGAAATGCTGCATCTTCTAACATAGACCACTGTCCCTTTTCACTTCTCCTTCAGTTCTTTTGATTCTTTTTTTAAATTTTAAACAGATTAAGACAAAACAAAGAACTATAAAAACGATATAGGATTTCAGAACAAATGATAAAAAATTAACAATGGCCACTATATCTCATCCTACTGATTCTTTCAAGGAAAAAAATCTTATTTTGATGAGCATAAGTCATTGTCATTTCTAACCCTTCACAATCCCCCCCTGTAACAAAGGAAGAAAAGTTTCAGGCTGCAGGAATTTTGGCAACATTATTTAGCTGAAATTTAGTAATATTATGTTTATGTTTGCTAATGTTGTAATTTTTCTTTTGTAATAGTGGTATAAAAATAAAATAGAGAATTTGTTTAAAGAAACATATTAAGCATTCATGCAGTACAAAAATAAAGACAGTAAACTGGGGGTCGATGCTACAGAAGATCAGCTCCTGCTCCAACCTCGGGGCTGTTTTCCATCTGAGAGACTCAAGTTCCAATAGCGAACTATGCACATTTACTTTAACTTCTTTAAAGCATATTTTGCTGTTCTGAAACAGAATCATCTTAGCATTTCTTCTTTATCCTTAAATGCTCACTTAGTCAATCAAAAATATTTACTGGTCACAGTATAAAAGGCTGAGGCTGGTGCACTGTGTGTGTTACAATATCAGAGGTTTCCATGTAAGATCATGTATCTTTCAAAAGCAATGTTTTCACTTTGTGTGCTCTATCGTGAGTCCTAAATAAGTGTTGGTAATTTTTCTTTTAACAGTTGAGATTACAGTTCACAAAGAGTACAGAAGATAGCCACAATTTACTTCACATAATTATCTAATGTATGTGGTAGATACTTTCATATAACTAATTATAAAGGAAAGGAAGAAAGAAATGTCATTTCTTCTTGAAATATAATCCTATTATACCTTGTGAACTTTTGGAAAATAAGTTGGAGGTCAGAGTTTGAAAAACCAAAGTTACCAGTTAAGGAATATGGGTGAAAAGAAAGAAGAATCATGGTTTAGAAAACTAATAGTTCATTCTTGGGGCTGAGCAGAAGGCTGAAGACTGGCTAGTATGAAACAAAAGGTGTTTGTCTGTTTCTAGGTTTCTTTATAGCCATAAAGAGGCATGAAACAGCAATGAACATATTATGCAAAACTTTTTTAAAAATTAGATTTTAGCCGTATCTAAGGAGAAGGCTGAAAAGCCATGTTTTTTACAAGCTCATTTGAGCCAGTATGACCTGAAATATTTGACCTGACCACTAAACTTTGTCCACTCGCCAGCCTTCCAGGTGGGATCTGCCTTGGAAGGAGTTGACAATAAAACCTCTAAATGCATGGGCAGAGCCCAGCAAAAGACCAACCGCGCTGTAAAGGCTGTAAAGCGAATCCCACAACTGGTCTGCTGCGGTTCAGCACACACTGGCGAGCTGGCACAAAAGTTCTTTGGTTTGGTTTTGTTTGTATTTTAGTCAACTATCAGCTTTTAAAAATCGAGAGACAGTACATGGCCTAGATCTCTGACTTTTTTTTTCTTCCCCCATAGTAAAACACTAGCCTGACATGCTTAGACCCACATTTTGACACAGTGATGGCCGGGCCTGTGTTGGGTGTGGCTGAGCAGCAGGGACCCTCAGAGGCTGCTCCACCAGCTCAGGTTCCAGCCCTGCCCCTGCCCCTGAGGCCGTAGTTCACTGCCTGATTCAGTGCCGAGCTCCCTTCTGGTGCCAAAGCTATGAAGCAGCAAGAGAAGGTATTTCCAGACATTTGGTCAGAGGAAAAGAAAAACACTGCAGCATAGTCGGGTTAGGAACAGAATGCTGAAGAAGTGCTCAGGTCATTCTCTTTGGGAGCTAAGGGACTCCAGGCTTCTGTGGTGCTCTGCTCAAGTGGGCCCTGCAGAAAAGCCAGGGGTGAGGCAAACACAGAGGAAATCAAGGGTTGCCAGGCCTTACTTACTGTACTGCCAAGCTCTCTGCCGCTTGTTTCCTTGCCCTTTCCCTTTCCTGGCTGTACATCTTTCTGGAACATTCTGGCTTTCTTGGGTAGTAAATTCAGGATGTAGGAGATATAGGAGAGGACACAGTAGAGGACACAGTAGATGTAGGAGATGTAGGAGAGGACACAGTGAGCTGGGAAGAATATGGAGAGCACCTAATCCGTAGTTTCATGGTGAACCTGAGGAAGTGAAGGCAAGCTCTCCTCTGAGGCCAGTGGACCTGAAGCTCATCCCAGGGTCTGCACTCTTTCAAATAAATGAAGCTACACAAACACCAGGAAAATGAACTCTGGAGCAAAAATAGCAAAAGTGAGATGACTTTCAAGGGGGCTTTGAAAACCCTGACTCCGCTGTCTTTAGGCCTCTTCCTCCTACACTGGGGAATCTGAGTGACCTCTTTCCTGCCAGCTTGACCTTTAGAAAGATGGATCCCAGGGAGTGTAGCTCCCATAGAGTGTTTGCAGTGCACATAGGAAGCCCTGGTTCAACCTCCAGCATGGGAAGACAAGAAGGAAGGGAGGAAGGGAGGAAGGGAGGAAGGAAGGAAGGAAGGAAGGAAGGAAGGAAGGAAGGAAGGAAAAGAAAGAAAGAAAGAAAGAGAGAGAGAGAGAGAGAGAGAGAGAGAGAGAGAGAGAGAGAAAGAAAGAAAGAAAGAAAGAAAGAAAGAAAGAAAGAAAGGAAGGAAGGAAGGAAAGAAAGAAAGAAAGAAAGAAAGAAAGAAAGAAAGAGCTCTCAAGAGCCCAAAGGGACAAAAGCTAAATAATTTTATCAATTTATTCATGTTAAAACATATCCCTTTATGGAGACTTTGGAGTTGGCTCAAAAAAGGAGTGTCTTTAATAACGGGACAGAAAGTAGATCGATAAAGGAAATATTTGCAGGCAGGCATTTCAGCATCCTTCATGCTGGATATCAGGTAGATAAAGCTCCACACACACCCGCTACAATCACCTTGCAACACACATGGGCAGGGCCCGATAGTTGATCTGAAGGAAGATTTGGGTCCTGCTATAAAGCAGTCAGGTTGCTACAGCAGCGCTTCTTCCCGTGCCCAGCTCACTAGTGCCCCCTAGAGACAGCTCCGAGGTGCGCACTTCTAGAGATCCCCTCGTAGGCTCTGGAGGCCGAACAGCACTGACTCCATTATTTACTTACTTACTTACTGACTTACTTATTTATTATTTCCTTGGAAAGTCATCCAGTTTAAGAAAAGAAACTTTTCTTTTCTTTTCTTTTGCGGAGGAGACAAGATCTCACTAAGTCACTGTATTTACCCGCTGGTCTCCAACTTGTGATCCTGCTGCTTCCACCACCCAGCCCAGAATGCAGGTGTGCTCCACCATGCCAGGCAAGAAAGGCAATCTTTTTTAAAGTGGAGATTTTCTTGAAGAGGAAATTAACATGTGGGACTATATTTCTTCACTCATTTCTGTGCTGTAAATGGAACTTGATAACTGGTATCTTTCATAAGGACATTGCATAAGATCAGGGGAAGCAGCGGCATTAGCGTGAAGGGACAGGCAAGAAATCCAGCTAAATGCCAGAGGAACTGAGGTTGTGTAGGCCCTTGAGAAGCGCTTGTTGGATGAGTGAATACCCAGGAGGCGTTTGGGGATTTCCGTACTTTATCAGGCCCAATTCTCCCGATAACCCTTCAAGTTAGACTTTAAGCTTCTCATTTTATAAATGAAGAAACTGAAGCTCACGCAAAGGAAGTTCCTTCACTGCACCTCTACTACCCCTTTCTCTAGATACTGTACCCTGAGGTTACCCATTCCCCTCTCTTTCAGCTTTCATTGCCCTCTCCACTTGTACGCCTAATATAAACATATAGTGGCCACAGACACACCACAAGTGATGGAGCTGGGACTGATGTCCCTAGAACCCCTTGGACAGGGAAGGATTGAGACTGGGAAAAGGTGAAGGCATTTGACTATGGAATTTGCCTATCTTCCACTTCAGGGAAAGCATGTACAGCATTTAGCAGTGTGAACAGAGTGTGTGTACCGAAAAACCCTACAAGTACTAGCTTTGTGCCTGTATTTTTCTCCCCCTAGTTTTGCTCTCTACATTTGTGGAAAGTAAGAGTATGTGAGAGCATGCAAGTGAAATCGTTATAACATTGATCATGTGCTTGTTAATGTCATGAGACATTATCCAAACTTGGAGAATAGGGAAAAGAGATTCCTGGTGTCCTATCAGTAAAACACAGGTCATTCATTATCTTGTAGCCTACTCCCCAGGGGACAGGGCTATTTGGTTTTTTAGAGGGTGTACTTTTGTTCTTAGTTACTCTTGATCAGGTTCTCTTACATATCATTAGCTCCATGAGACAGGCACTGATTATTGAACTTTATTTTACAGAGGAGGAAATAGAGACAAAAGCATTAACTTGCCATGATCATGTGTGGAGAACCAGAACTCAGACCCAGCCCTGTCTTTCTGTAACTTGTGTCCTTGACCATATCATAATAGTGTCCCTCTTTACTCTTAATTTTAAGTAGGTAAATCATGCCTCTAATACAAAGTCTATAAAGAGAGCTCCCATCCCTGACTCCAAAGTTGGCCAATGCAACTCTCCAGAAGTGTCTCTCTCCAGAAAGATCCCAAGTCTTTAACTCTTCACTTTAAACAGTATCGATTTTGGAATGTCTACCCTAATGTATTCAATATGATCTCCTAAATTTTCTTTTAGCATAAAACATCTTGTATCAAATCCATGATGAACTGAAGTGATTCCATGATCATATTTATGAGAAGTGAATTTGACCATTTTTTAAGGCTTCCCACTGAAAAATACTATAACGTAAGAGTTGTAAAATGAACTCTTTGCTTTGGTTCATCCATTCTAGAAATGTTATGAGAGATCAGTGTGGAGTATTTATATTGCTTATTTTAAAGTAAGATATTTAAAATTGGAATTTGAAAATAGCACATACCACTCGTAGCTTTATGAAACGGTAGCCTACGGCTGTCTTTTCTTCAGCTGTCTGATGAAGAAGTAAGTCGTCATTTATTCAGTTGAGAGGTACCATGTTCCTCTTTCCATCCTGTTTTCTTCCTTTTTGACAGTAATCATGGCCATGAATTCAGTGCAAGCCATACTCAAATATTTTTACATATTTACTAGCAAAATTTATTTTTCAAAATGTTCTCACTATGTTGCCCACATGTGACTAGCAAGGAGCTGACACATGGCTGGTCTGTGTTGAGGTTTGCTGCACTAGTAAAATCCACACAGAGCAGGGAGTGGTGGCTCATGCCTGTAATTCCAGCACTTGGGAGGCAGAGGCAGGAGGATCGTTCCAAGTTTGAGACCAGCCTGGGCTACAAAGTGAGCTCAAGGCCAGCCTGAACTACATAGCGAGACCATCTCAAAAAGACAAAAAACAAACAAAAAAATGCACACAAGCTTTCAAAGAATTCATATGAAAAGAAGCACGTTAATATCCCAGCAATCTTCACACTGGTTATGTACTAAAATGATGATATGCTGCATATGTATTATTAATTTCTTCTTTAACTTTTAAAAAAGGGTAGTTACTAGCTATCCAGCATTAGATAGTGCTGGTCTAGAGCTGTTGACAGTGGTGACTTTCTTTTCAGTTCGTGATTTTTAAATCTTATTGGTACCTATTTGCACTAATGATCACATTCATTGCATGGATTGTTACATATACATAACATGTCTTTGTTCTTTTTTCAATCCCTCCCTCCCTCCATCTCTTGACTCCTTGATAAAGACAAACTTCATCTTCTCATTGTTGCTTTCTGTTAAACCAACTTTCCATCTTCTCAGATTTGCCTATAATGAGGGTCGTTTGTGTTTATGCTCACTTCTTATATCACGAAACATGTATCTGCCAAAATGTTTCTGAAAACCTTTTCTTAACTCACACAACAGGAATAACACAAGACAAATTTCTCCTCTCGCCATCAGCGAGCAGTTGTGGGAATCCTGTGCTGGTTCAGGTGGCGGAATCTTCTGTATCTTCCCACTCTTTCCCTGTTTACTACAGTATTACTGATGGGGCTGGAACCCAGGTCCTCTGGGAGACCAAACTGGAAATGTAATTTTCCTTTTTAATCTCAGCTGGTAATGGAGCTGTTTCTACCACCTGGAAAGTGGGATGGTAACATTAGATGTTTTTTAGGTTTTCTCTATTATTGAAAAACAATTTTAAGATTATTTAATCATCTATTTAATAAAGATACTGATCTTCAAAACTATATATATATAATCTTTTTGAGACAGGGTCTCACTAGGGGGTTCAGGCTGGCCTTGGGCTCACTTTGTAGCCCTGGCTGGTCTCCATCTTGCAATGATCCTCCTGCCTCAGTCTCCCGAGTGCTGGGATTACAGGAGTGCGCCACCATGCCTGGCTCTTCAAAGACTTTTAGCCTACCTTTCTCCATAGAGTTCATTTTTCTGCCAGACCTGAGGATAACCCAATAGTGTCAACAAGCATTTATAGCTGGATGTAGTGGTGTACACCTCTAATTACAGCCCTGGAGGCTGAAACAGGAGGGTCATGATGAGTTCAAGGTCAGTTTGGCCTGCAGTGCTGAGTTCAAGTCCAGCCTGGACGACATAGCAGGGCTTTGTCTCAAAAACCAACCAAAAACCAGAAAGAAAACGAAACCTATGGTCTGAAAGGGAAGAAAACAGTGTTAAAAGAAACTACCTGGAGTGTAAGAGTGCTCTTGCTGCACTGAAACACGCTGCCCGTCTCTAGAGGTAGACCAGCTGTATCTATCTAGGAGCAGTTTGGATGGGACACACAGGTAACTCAGAGACAGAAACCTAACCAAAGTGAGCTCTCCTAAAGAACTGGAGGCACAGATTTTGCAGGGTATGTTTTTGCAGGGAGCCCCCCAAAACTTACAAGATACAAGGAGGCTGGGAAACTCTCCAAAGTGCAGTAATCCAATAGAAGGAAAAGCTGGATATAAAACCATGTGTTGTCTTCCCATAAAGAAACGTTCCAGGCTGGGTATATGCCTCTAATGTAAATAGCTTGCTTAGCATCATGAGGGCTTGAGTATGATCACACCACTGAAAAAAGGAAGGAAGGGAGGAAAAAAGGAAAAATTTCTCTTAAAATTTTTCACAAAAAAACCCGTTCACTTGCATTAATACATAAACTTTCAGTGATACACACATATTTTAAATTGTTATATAACATCATTTTATATTTTGGTTTTGAATTGTATTTCTCCAATTCACTTATTCTTAAGTGTATTCAGGTTTCATTGACATCAATTTTTTTGCTACCAGTAAAGACACCCTTTGAGTCATGCAGAGTTTCCAACATCACATCTTCTCTTCCATTTAAGTTTGGACATATATTTTTGTATCCAAATGTAATGCCATCATTGGAATTTTCACTCTTAGATATAAATATCAATCCCCAAAATATAAGGGCAATGCACCATCATTTTTCATATGTGTGTGTGTGTGCATATGTGTGTGCATGTGTGTGTGAATATTTATTTTCTCAGAACTGTAAACAGTAAGTGTATTCATTTTTAAGTAGTCTCGGTAAAAGATTTATTAACTGTAATATCCAGAACTAGGAGTTGAGATGCCAACGTTCCTAGAACAGTTAATAATAACATGCGCTAAGAAAAAATATTTAAACAATTCTGAAACCCAACATTGACTTGGCGCCTTCTGACTAACATCTCCTCTACAAAGTACTTGTTTCAAAACAGAGAATTGAGACATGGAGTGTAGCTCAGTGGTGGAGAACTTGCCGAGCACGCACAAGGCCCTGGGTTTTATCCCAAGTACTGGAATGGTAAGGGAAAAAAAGGGAAGGGAGAAAAGAAGGGTGGGAGGAAAAAAGAAAAAGAGTGAGGAAAAGAGGGAGGGAAGAAGGAAGGTTTTGAGGAAGTACCCTATTGCCTCATAGATGAAATAAGGACTCAATTATAAGTCAACTTCCTCACTTCTGAAGGACAACTTGAGAGCTAGTAATTTGCCTTCTATTCCAGCATACATAGTGTATCACTTTCTTGGAATTTAACACCCATTAGCATACAAATATCCTTAAAAGTATAACAGAAATGAAAGCTATTTAATTTTACATAATTCAGAAATTCCTCCAAATTATTTAACTACATGTTTGGTTTTTAGTTGGTGGTTTGTGGTTGTTTTGTTTTGTTTTTGAGACAGGTTCTTACTATGCAGTTCAGGCTGGCCTTGAACTCACTATATAGTCCAGGCCAGACTTCTACCTCAGTCTCCCAAGTGTTGGGCTTATAGACATGTGCCACCACACCCAGCCCTGATGACATTTCTCTTGGAAAACAGACTGCCTGTTCTAACATAAATTGGCCAAATAATTTATTTACTTCTAACTTAAATTCAAGAGTTTTTTTTTATTTTAAAGAGGATAACACAGAATAAAACCAATCAAAACAAACCAGTATAAGAGATACAGGACTTCAAAATATTACAAAATCAACAATAGTTACCACAATGCCTTTTGACATCTTCAAAATGGCTGCAGATAACTTCAGACATAGTAAAAATCAAACAGAACAAAATAGAATAGAAACAATAAAAATAAAACAATGAATGCAGCAAAGGATTTCAAAACAAGCCAATAGTAAATCCAAAATTGCCACCATTATATATCATTGAAATAGCTGCTCCTGCCATCGAATTGGCATAATCAAACGAAACAAAAGAGAATAAAACCCAGTGAAACAATGGAAATGATAAAGGACTTCAAAACAAGACAGTAGGGTATCAACAATGGTTGCAGCCCTCAGAAGGAGACCCCCACCCAGATGTCATACTATGTACGGCTATCCTCTGAACCTATGATCAGACCACTGACCCAAGACCTGCAGTGTCTGTGAACACCAAAGCGTCACAGGCATCCAGTTGCATTTCACCTCCATAGCTATCATCACGGCCTGTGTTTCTCTGAATAAGCTGATCACTTACCGGAGGTGGGGTGGTACTTCTTGTCTGCCAGCCTGCAAAGGGCAGGGGTCTGTCTGCCAGCCTGCAAAGGGCAGGGGTCTGTCTGTTCCAATCCAGCGGCAGCCCGCACATCACGCTGGTTCCCAGACTAGGCTTGCCTGCTGGTGTGGCTTTGTTCTCTCTAACCCCCTGCCCGGTCCTAATTCACAATTCTTTTAATGAGGAAAATGGATTTAATATACCATAGACAGAGAAATTAAGGAGGAAATCTTTTCAAATGAGTAATAGGAAATCTTAGTCATTAAAAACATCCAGCAAGTAGTTATCCTGTGCCTTTGATAAACTAGGAAGAAGCAAAATCATACAGACTGTGCTAGAGACAGAGCAATGCCCTATCTTCAAGTAACTCAGTGACCATAACTTCAGGGATCCCATGGTCTCTCTGAGGAAGACAGCTGTGAGAAGGTGTCCATTGGTGTGCTGTAAGCCCTATGCTATGCTAGAAGTTTGTGCAATCCAGGACCCAGCAGGTGGTAGATATGAATGGTCAGGACCACAGGGGAGTTAGCCAAGGCTGCAGAAGGCACCTGAGGCTGGAGCTCAGTCTAGGAAAGCTGCATCAAGTGCATTTATATATGATGGGAAAGTGCATATCAGCTAAAGCAAGGCTCTATTATAAATTTCAATCACCAGGTTCGCTCCACCTCCAAGCTCCAACCCCCAAATACACATCATGGTGATATTATAAGTAATCCACAGAAAGGAAAAGTAGCTGATATTTAACTTAGGTTACCACATCTAATTTGCATATTTGGCTTTTTCGTGCCCATTTTATAGGTGACAAAAGGCTGAAAATACATTCATTCTAGTCATCACACAGAGAAAAATAGCTAAGGCAAGGTTTGAGAAAGAGTCTCTTCACTTGTGTTTCATCCTCAAAGTAACAGATGGGATCATTTTTTTTTAACCTTCATTTCCAAAATTATAAATGCTTCCATGCTACCTCTAATCACAGGTTGGAATGAAGATGCCAAAAGTTCTTAACATCTCCAGGCCTAATTTTTTTTTTTAATGTCTAAGTGGCATTAGCCTCGATGGGCTCCAAGATTGTCTCTGCTATTCACATTTCATAATCTCTCTCTCTCTCTCTCCCTCTCTCTCTTTCTCTCTCTCTCTCTCTTTGGTTTGCCATTGAAAAAGATGCTAGTGTAATCAACTTTTAACCAGTCAATCTTGGTTACATAAAAATATGTGTAGAAGAACTGAAATGGTTTGGATTGTTCAATCTTAAGCACAGAGAAAACCTTCAGAGGGCAAATGAGTGGACAGACACCAAGGTGATCTTGGTATCTTAAAGGTTGCTTCCACATGGAAGAGAGAGTCCATTTAACCTTTTTTGGCCTTAAGGAAGAGGCTGCTAGACTTTTTCTTTTCCTCATAAGCATAAGCAAAATCTGCCTGTCACATAAGATACCACAGATATCAAAAATCTTTTAAAATTACTGCTAATGCTAAATGCTTCATCCTATAAGAGACTGGACTTGCATTTTAGTCCTGTGAAGGAGATTTTATACTTGTGTTTTTCTTTTAAAGTGTGCTTAATGAATAGATGAAAAGTATATATGTAAAGTACTGTGTTGCCTATGCTGTCCTGTTCTGATGTGCTCTGTACTGCCCTCTTTTGTTTTATTCTCTTTCAAATAAAATTAAAAAAGAAAAAGAAAAAAAGTATATAAGGGTGGAGTGAGAGGGATTTGAGACACAAAAATTCATTCTAAAAAAGTAGGTCCCACATACCACAAAGACTGGCTCCTTCCCCACCAGTTCCCCGCGGTCACCGTGGCCAGGAGCAGGCTGGGTGGGTTTGGTGACCTCTAGGCCACCTCAGAATGAGGCTGTCTCTCCTCTCTTCCAGATGTTCACTTCCATTATATTTGCCGGGATTGGATTCGTGGGTGCTGGATACTCATTTATCATCTCAGCCATCTCCATCAACAAGGGTCCTAAATGTCTCCTGGGCAATGGCACCTGGGGCTACCCCTTCAACAACGGGTAAGGCTCACCCCTGTAATGCCATGTATCCCCACAAGGGGCCTGGGCAGGTAAACCACCAAGGCGAGACTGTACATAACGCCACGTCTTCATTATACAAGTCTCCAGTGTGTCACGCCTGTGAGGCAGAGCTGGTGCTGTGGAGTGCAGAGAAGTCATGCACAATTCATCTGTAGTTGCGCTCTCTCACTCGCTCTCTCTCTGCATTTGGGAATTAATTCAGTGCCTTGAAAAGGTAGGCAAGTACTTTACCATTGAGCCACGTTGCATCCCCATCCTAACTGCATTTTGACCATCAGCAGGAGAAATAACTGAATGAGACAACCAATAATATCAATACACACAGTAGTGGCCTCCGTTGTGGATCTTATAGTAGAAAATGGGAATAGTTACTCACTAACTGGGCTGAAAGGCTTCCACTAACACCCAAATTGCCTGTATAATTGAACAATCTACTAAGGTGCAAATATACAGAAAAAGACATCGAAAATGCTATTGGTTCTTAATGTGGATTAATGCCAATACAACTCATTAAAATAACATTTCATATTTTTATGACGCTTTCTAGGTTGTGAATAATTTTTTTCTCACAAACTTATAAAATTTGATCTCCTTAACAACCTTAAGGGGTAACTTCTCTACCAAGGAAGGTTTAATAAGTTTGACTTGCTCAGAATCATGGTTAGGGACAGAGATAAGGGTCCAACTCAGGCTTCTGTCTTGAAGTCTTGGCGTTTTCATATTACATACCCTACAGCCCAGCAGCTGCAGCCCAGTAGCTGGTGACCATCTGTGGTTATTCAAACTTAATTGGAATGACATAAAGGTAAACTTTGAATTCCTCAGTCACACTAGTGGCCTTTGAAGCACTCACAAGCGACATGGGGCTTTTAGCAACTGCACTAACAGCACAGATTGAGAGCACATCCGACATCACAGAAGCTCTGTCAGGTGGTGCTGACCTGTTGCTCTGTCCTCCAGTGTGGCCTGACGGTTTCCTCACACAGTGACTGACCCTTTCTAGGGGTTCAGGAAGGAGGGTTTCTGAGTCTTTCTACACAAAGCAGAAGGTCCACTAAAAGAATCCACATGCCGTTGACCCTCACTGTCCATGGGGGCTGGTTCCAGGACCCCTATAGATAATCAAATCTGCAGGTGCTCAGGTCGCTTGCTAAGAACACTCCACAGCACTAAGTGGTCCCTGTGATTCTGACACCACCCATCAGCCTCTCCTCCCACACCTGGCCCTGCACAGGAGAAGGTGAGGTGGGGTCAGGAGAGTGACTGCCCACCTGCTCACCACAGCAACTAACACACCTTCAGCAGCTGTCGGACGGTGGAGGTTTATTAGTACAGATTAAGTAAACCTTGGAGACTAGCAGAACACTTCAGAATCCCCATCTTCCATTCCCACATGACTGCGATAATTATCTGAAGCAGGTTTGAATACCTAGACATCCGTACCATAGCTTCAAGCAGTTAGAAGTGACTATACAGAGGTTATGTAAAAGCCATATTTCACACTTTCCAAGTGACCTGTGGGGTCCTGAAGCTTGACTTTGATGGCTCATGGTCTTTTTTCCCCCATGCCCTGACTTCAGAATTTAATCCTACTTCCAACAAGGGCCTCCTTGTGCAAGGTGTGACCTCTGCCCTGCTCACCCCACGAGGACCCCTGGGAGAGGGTCTGGCCCAGAGGCTCTCACTCACCACCTTTGTCCAGCACACTGTCCCCTTGCCACTGACTCCTGCCCTCCTTCAGCCCCTCCTCTGCGGCCAGAGCTACATTCTCTTCCTGTCTCCTCTCCCACTGCTGGCTCCCAGCCTCCCCACTGCCTGCAGGAGGTCAACTGGATTCTCCTACCTGCAACTGCACCTTCTGCAGCTCCATGTTTCTTGTTTCATTGATCCTCACAAAAGGTCTGAGAGGACAAGGGGCTTGCCCAGAGGCATACGCTTCTCTGAGGCCTGAAGCTAGAAGCCAAGTTTCCTGCTTCCAAAGGACAGACATGGCCACTGCATCATGAGCACATGGTTAGTTAGAGTGACAACATGGACAGATCCTCACTGTGCAGAAAGTAGTGATAATGTTAAAGGAGAAAATACAGCTAACTGTATCTACCATGCGAAAAATACTAAAGAAGCATCCTAGAAGGAAAAAGAAAGCCAAGACGCCTTTTGGCTTTCTTTGAAATAGAGCCTGCTCCCACCCAAACTCTTCCTTTCTGAGACAATTGCCACCCTGCCTTGATCCTAGACTGCTGGGAGGAAAGCAGCTTATGTGGGACAACAGGGATGGCCAGGGACAGGAAAGCTAGAGAAAGAACCAAGCAAGACACCTCCCAGAGTGGGTACCCGCTGCCTGCCCTCCAGAGCCGGAGCAAGTGGTGAGGAGAACTTTCACTTCTGCATGTGTGAAATCAAAATACAGAGCTGAATATGATTCAGTGTTCTACTCTACTCTCACTTAAGACCATCTGCATTTGCATGGCATGATTACTAATTAACAAGCAACTCCATAAACTGCTCCTGACCCTGTGCTTAAGAGCTAAAGCCGTGCTAGGCTGAGACTGGATTGCACCCTATATCCCCCCCTGTTGTGAAGCAGAAGATGCTTTGCAAACGTTAGGGACCACTATTGACCGTGGCCAACTTAGGATGCAGTCACACCTCTGCCACATATCAGTGGTGAGATCTTGGCCAATGCATTCATCTTCCGGTTCTTCATCCGTGAGACAGAGGTAACAGAAAGTTCTGCCGCACAGGTTTAGGTGAGAATAAAATAATGCAACATACATAAAGCACTCGCTGCAGTTCCTGCTACATACTTGATAAACATTCAACCTTTTTATTCATTGTTATAATACTTGGAAAGGAATTCATTATTCTACATTAGAATTTTCTCTGTTTTGCTTTCATAATAATTTTGTGGCTTAATTTCAGTTCCTTCAACCAACAAAAGAAGAGAGTTGTTCAATGAGAATAATCTCTTTTCCATGATACAAATAACCCTTAACTGACATACTATATCGCATAGCATAAATATCATAAAGAAATTATATCTCAAATATATGACAGATGTGACTGCTGACACAGAGTTTGTGTGAGGGGTAAGAGCCCTGATGTGGGAGTAAGACCAGATGCAGCCACTTCCATTTTGTAGCCTCAGCTTCTTCATGTGGGAAATGGGCCCACCTTCTTCCTCTCGCTGAAGGCTGCTGTGTGGCAGGCCCTGCTCAAGTGCAGAGTTGCAATTTGGCAGTGTTGAGAAAGACGATGTAAAGCCAATACCTCGGTGCCCCCCACACCTGGGACCCAGTAAGTAGCAACAGCTGCATTTACTGAATATTCCCTGTGCTAGAACTGGGGAGAGAGATGGGTGACACGGCCTTTGCCCTGGTGAGAAGATGGACAAGTGTGCAGAACTATCACACAGAACTATCACACAGCTCGGGGCCTTGTTCAAGGGCTCTACATGAGAGGCGCACCCAGAGTGCGGGGAGGCCCAGAAAACAGGGAGCTCCGTGGAGAGCAGGAGGGGGCCCCCACGCGGCTCCTGGGAGAGGGCAGTGTGTATGGCCGAAGCCATCTGCTTCTCCTGTTCCTCTTGCTCCCGTGTTGGGCGGCCTGCTGCAGCCCAGGGGACGCACCTATGTAATCATCGGATGCTTCAGAAGCAGTGGAGCGGGTTTAACCTGCCTCAGCTCTCCCTGTCCCACAGAGCAGGCAACGTGGTTAGCTACCAGGTCTGTGAAAAATGAAGGCCTCTTCACACCCTGGCCGGGGAGAGCCGGACACAGAAATCAAGCTGCCTGTGAACACAGGGTCTCGGAGGATCCCAGCACCTGAGAGGAGCAGAAAAGAAAATCCTAAGGACGGCTAACAGAGGCAGTTTGTGAGGAGTGAGGCAGCCACAGAAACGAAGTGTCAGGAATTTACCAGGCACCCAAATTCAATTTTTGTTTCTAAATTCCCCACACCCAGGAGTGGTTTGCCTGTCTCACCACCAGCTGGCGCTATCGCCCCACCTCTGTACCAACTTTCCGGAGGAGGAATTGGCTACGTGCATCATTTTAGAATCTTTTCTTTATACAATGTGTCTGGAAAATATATCATGTCTTTACAGTCTTTTCTGATCACCGAGTTTAAAATTGGGAAGATAAATCATGCAAAGCGCAAAACAAAGATGAGTGATGTCAAATTTAAGAAATTATTACAAAGCAAATCTTAGGCAAAAATGCATAAAGTGTATCATCTTGGTGAATCCTCACAGTGATGAGCTAATTAGCTCATTTTATAAGTCAAGAAACTGACCCTAAGGGAGGACAAGTAACCCGTATGAGGAATACATTGCTGGTATCCTTTGGCCAAAGCCTCGCTTCACCTGAATCCAGAAGAGGGTGCTCTTTCAGTTAGACTAGACTGTCATTTACTACATAAAGTAACAGCAGATAGTGAGGACTTTTATATGTGAGGCACTGTTCTAAGTGCTGTGCTGATATTGGCTCAGGTGACCCGCCCCGCGTGAGACAGCGTCATTGCTATTTACGGGTCAAACAACTGCTAAGAACCTGTGTGCCTACGAAGAATCGACGCCACAAACAATGTGTACTTCTAAAGAGCAGGACACTCCTGCCTGCCTTTATTTCTTTCTAGTCTATTAAACTTCAAAGCACTTTGCATCATTTTGAACAATTTCCAAAATGTTAATTCAGGATATTTTTAAATAAATGTTTTACCGATGCACACAAGGTTACCTAAGAAACAGAGGTTATAATAAAGATCTAAAAGCAATAAATGAACATTAATTCTGTAGGAGAGTCTCCCACTGAGGCCTTGAAAGTAGGGGACGTGTGTGAGAAAGAAGAGACCAATGTGTGATTTTAAGAATGTAAGAGGGAATCATAATAACCCACAAGATCTTACCTGCCTCATTCTCATTTTCCCGCCAGGACAGCACTCTTCATATTTCTCTTGCAAGGTCCAATGTTCTTTGTGTTGCAGTGAACTCATTTTATGTATACATAATAAAATATAAACATCTTATACTTTTTCTTAACTCAAAGTTTGTAGAAAAATATACTAAAGCAGTATTTTTCTCTCACTGGGAAAATTATATTTTCTTTTGTGTGGATTGCTACATGTAAAAAAAATACAGTTGTGTCAAATTCATAATTTTGTTAAAGACAGTCCTTTAGTTATCTTGCCTAACTTCAACTGGCCACTACACTTGGCAAACAATTTTCCCAAAGTTGACATCATCTCAAATGACAATAGCTAGGGCAAAGACTGTGGGTATTTGTGCACTTCTAATCCTGTGTGTAGCCATGTTTCTACCTCCTCACAGATGGTGAATTTATATGTCTTCTTAGGTCACAAAAATTGATCTGCCACTTAGTAGCTGTATGAGTTGGAGCAAGTCATTTACACTCTCTGTGTCTCAGTTTCCTGATCTGCAGAATCAAAAGGAAAAAAATCATGTTTGTGTAACAGATAACTGAGGGGCCATATATGGAGGTGCACACCTATAATCCTAGCACTCTGAAGGCTGAGGCAGGAGGATCATTGTGAGGTGGAGGCCAGCCTGGGTTACACAGTGAGTTCAAGTCCAGCCTGAACTGCACAGTAAAACCCTGTCTCAAAAAAACAAAAAAGTGAATATGTAAAAAGTCTCTGAAATACGGTCTGGCACATAAAATGTACTCAATAAAAGTTAGGTTTTGTTTTATTATTTCATTATAAGGTGTTTTCTCATGCAATTTGTTTTGGATGGAAAGTATTTCACAAAAAGAATGGTTGTGGTGATCGTCTAGTCTAGGGACTTGCGTAAGATTTAGAAATGTCTTCTTTCTCCCCATTACCCTCAGGGATTATCTGAGTGACAAAACCCTGTGGAACAAGTGTGAGGAGCCCACCGATGTGGTTCCCTGGAATTTGACCCTCTTCTCCATCCTGCTGATCATAGGAGGGATCCAGATGATTCTGTGTGCCATCCAGGCAATCAACGGCCTCTTGGGCACCCTCTGCGGAGACTGCTGTAGGGTAAGTGCCGTCTTTGTCACTTCTTCCCATCATCAGGGAGGCCGCATCAGGCCCCATGGGTGTGCATGGATGAGGGGTGGTGAGTGTGGCCACCTGCAGAAAATCCAACCCAGCTGGAACCCAGTCAGCCCAGTGGTCAGCTCAGGGAACAGGGACGCTGCATTACCCTGCCTGTTACCACACCTAGGCTCACACTGACCACGGCTGCCTGCCAAGGATCCAGTTGGCTTAGTCCTGAGACGAAAGACCTCTCCTGCATTGGTGTTTATATGAGGACCCACAGGAAATGTGCACTTGCTATATGGGCACATTGTCAGGGGTAGCACATTCTGGTTTGGCCTGATTGGCCAGATGTCCTCAAGTGAACAATACATACCAAGGCAATGCCTATACTGTACTATGATGTCAGACACAAAAAGAGAAATGGTTCTTAGAGAGCAGAAAAACAGGAAGTCACTCCAGACTTCGTCTTTAAATATCATCATAAAATCTCAACATAAAAATGCAAAAAATAAAAACAAACAGAAGCAGTAAGACGTTTGGAGTATCTCAACCCATGACCAAATTCACACATCCACAATTTATTAAAAAGCACAAATAAGAAAAAATTAAATAAAACTTATCTGTTCCCTAACTGGAGATTTATGTACATAAAGTCTCTCTACTCATGCCAGGACTTTAAATGATTCAAATAAATGTTTATATTTTTATTAAGCATGATATGTATATTGAGAGCTCAAACATTGTGTGTGTGTGTGTGTGTATATATGCACAGGAATATATAAGATATTCAGTTAGAAAGTGTCCCAGCCTACCTTTACCTTCTACCCACCTCAATCTCTCCGTCTTTCTACTCCTATCTATCTGACTTCTTTTGTATCCTCCTAGAGCAGTGTTGGCGAAACTTCTAGAGTTTTTAATGATAAAAAGGGTTTGCCACGACTGTCTAAGTGTCATTATTATGTTTTTTTCATATCTCAGAAAACTATTTTCCCCTGTCCTAGAGTATCTATTTTTTTCTCCATATCTTAGAATATTTTTCCCAACTTGTAGTTATTTTGAAAATGCTTGTGAACTAGTGTTATTTGAAAAGCATCATGTGTAAACATTATATGTAACATAAAATACAAAAATAAGAAAGAACAAACCATGAATATAAAAAAGAAAAACTAATGGAAATCCAATCAGAATGTTAAATGATTGTTCTCTCTGTGTATGAAGACTCTTTGCTTCCCTTTAGACTTCAATATTCAAAAACATTTTAGTGACCGTATATTGCTTTTAAAATGTAGGAATAACCCCCCTAAATCAACAATGAAATGTATATATTACAGATAAATTTCACTGCCTGTTGAATTTTTGTTTTCTAAATTTTCAATCCTATTTTAAATTTTTTTTATCTGTAAACATAATCTGAGGAAGGGGGAGATTACTTGTTACTAAGCACCAAAATTATTTTTATAATGCAATTACAAATATTGAACATCTAGAACTAAGAATATAGCTCAACTGTAGAATACTTTGCCTAGCATGTATGACGTCTTGAGTTAGAACCTCCAATACAACAAAGAAAAGAATACTGAGCCTTTAAATTGTGTCATTCTTTCAGAATGAATCAATGTTTGGTAAATAAGATAAACAAAGTCATATATTTTAGCTGGGTGGTAAATTTTTCTTTACAAGATTGTTTGACAGTGTGATTACCTTTGAATAGATATAATACTTTACTAAATCTAAGGATTATCAATGTTAAAATGTACCCATGTAGAGGTGAGTTGACTGACTCTCAAGTGAGCTTCCTTTTTTCAAGCCACATATTTGGGGGTTCCTGATCACTGAACTACTCTATAGTGAAAGACTGCACATGAGTACCAGAAAATTATAGATGGTGAACATTCACCACCAGAATTCCTCTTCTTTTCCTCCTCCTTCTTCCTCTTTTTCTTCTTTTTCATCTCCCTCTCCTCCTCCTCATTCCCTTCACCTACCTCAACTTTTTTTTTGAAAACTTCAAATCTGCATTACACATCCGCATACTTTTATCTACATCCATACGTTATTAGTATTTCTTCACAATGAATACCCTCTCCCTTTCTGAATTCTTGAAAAATAATTTGCAGACTTCATAAAATGTTACCACTAAGTATTGCAGTTTTAAACAATCCAGTCTGATGAGGATTCTTGTGGACAGCTGGTCTCTTACCTAAACACCAGCATTCATACCCCAGGAGGCTGTGGAGAAAGATTGCAACGCTAAGCTGAGCCCTACAATTTACCTGTCAAGTGACCAAGAAAACTGAATAACTTCTCAAGGTGTTAGTTACCTGAGTAGTGCTATCTCTTCCTAACTTACAGAGAAGGTGTGCAGGTCAATTTTCATCCATTTGGGCCAAGAGGATTTAGCAAGACCATTCTGAGCCTGAAAATACAAGCAGTGGCCTGGTTGGATGCTGGTCACTCGGTCCCAGACAAGCCAATAGCAAACTGGGTATTAACGTTCAGCTCCTACAGTTGCTGAGTGGGTGACAACTGTACCCACTTCAACACTTACAAGGCTCAGAAAATACTGCTGATGATTAGTATGAAAATCATGAAGGCAGCACAGCTTTAAGAAAACAAGCAGTCTCTGGCTTCCGAGTCGAATAATACTGTGTTTGTTGTGGCTTTCAACACAACACTTCTGTCTGTGTCTGTAACCAAAATTGTTTAATAATAGTGCTAAATAAGATGAAGTTCCCATTCCTATAACCTAAAGACTTACAGACAGACTGAAGCTCTGAAACAAAGTCAGGGAAGTACAGAAAGCATTCAGTAGGTACCCAATAAGGGGCAGGAGTAAGCAGGGGTAAGAGGGGTGATGTGGAGAAAGAGAGAGGGGAGAAGAAAAAATTAAAGAAATGACATCGTGATTCATTCATTCTTTTTCTTTCTATTATCTAGGGAGAAGGCACAGTTTAAACCTCTGCAGTGCACAGCTCTAAATCTACAACGTGTGGGAAGATGTGTTAGACTCAGTTTCCCTTAGAGTGTTAATTCCCATCTGGTCACCACTGGCAAAGCTTAAGGAGGGCAGAGCTCTCCCTTCTCCTTACAACTGGTTTTGCCTGAGCTAGAATTTTGTTATTTTGAAATAAAAAGCAGATTACATTTTTGATTTATGTTTCTCAAATCAACTCCTGTTTAGAATTTAAGAAGTCAATTTTTTTTTCTTAAAAGTGTCAAATGTATGAAGTTACATATCCTGCCATACTGCTTCTTTGTATATAAAGATGTCTATATCTTTGGAAGCTTAAGTCAAAGAAGGAAAACGCATTGAAAATGAGAAACTAATTTTCTCTAGATCTGTAGGAAAAGAATGATTAATGTATCATAAATGATTTTTATGTGATGCCTTTTTCGCTAATTTGTTTGGACTACTACTTATGAGTAGCCTTTCTGTTCCCTCATGTATATTAAATTGAAATTTGAACTCAGTGGTAATGTAGTAGAAATTGTACATCTCTGAAGGAGACTGAAGAGCGAAAGTTTGAATAATGCCTTTAATCTTTTCACAAATACTTTATTTGCTCAAACAAAAATGTTTTTAAAAATTTGATTTGAATAATATTTTTGCAGCCTATTTTCTAGGATTAAGATAATAAGAAATACTAAGTGTATGCTTTATGTGTCAGAAGTTAGAATGCAGTCAAATCCATTTGATTGATTTGGGTTCAAACCTAACTGCAACTTAAAGATCCTGAGAAAATAATTTTCCAAGTCTTAGCTCGCTTATCTGTAAAAAACTGTTTCAAGACAATCATTTAGGAAATTTTGAAGCTACCCAAGAATGAAACAGCCTTATGGTATTGTGAACTCGACCTAATGAACAATGAGGAGGGTCTTGAAGGGAATTATGTGCCAGGAGGATTATGTGTCAAGCTGGCAGGCTGCACCCCAAAAGCTGGGTTATGCATAGTCATCAATAAAGCATTAATAATCACCTGCTGCTGTGTGCTTGCCACTGATGGTGTAGCCGTTGAAGACACAAAGGGTTGCACTCTATGATTTTATTCTCATTGTACTAGTGAGGTAAGAGGTCACATCCAGGACTGTGTGCTTAGTGAGTGCATGACCAATTCTACTGCACTTTAGACTACAAGTGTAGCTTAAGGCAAGGATGGAATCAAATTCAACTCTCATTCAGTTCTATTCTCCAAGTGCCTGACACGAGGCCTAACACATCATAGCTAATCATCTGTTCTGTGATCAGGGGCCCCCAAACCCCTCTCTGCCTGAGGCAATACCCTTGGCTCTGAAACGAATCATAAGAAAGCTTTGAAGATGAGCAGACAAAACAAAGTGGGGAGTCTGTGTCCCTGTGACAAATTGAAGTTGGCGCTGGAGTGGTCTCAGCTCACAGAGCCATGAGTCAAGGTATTTCAGCTACGTTTCATTTCTAACCCTGAATGACTTCGCAGCCCTCTTTAACCTAAGTCCTTCCTGGCTTTTCCTCTCTGCTTTGGAATTCTGCGAGGCCTATGAGCACAGGGCCCATTGGTTGCTTGAATGGGGGAAGAGAAGAAAAAGTAAAACCTAAATTATTACCACAAAATAGTCTGCAGCTACATATGCATAACAGACTGATGGACCTGAGTTATTCATGGTGACAAAGGGAAAGGTAAGAAACACATGTATGTGTCCCCAAACATACCAGGTACACATAGTTATAGGCCAGATGTTGTACGTAAGTGTTGAACAAAGTAAATAGAGACAGCATGGCTCTTGCTCCCCGCTGTTCAAACCCAGTGTCTGCCTAGGAACTGAGGGAAGCTCTGCTCAGAGCAGCTTCAGGAAGACACAAGGGCCCCAGAGGATGCCCAGACAGAGTGAAAGACAAATGGTCAAACAAGTTGACCCAAGACAGTTCTTCAGTCTACAAAACCCAGGTGAAGCAGCTAAGTGAAGACTCTGGCTTATTCTCACAAAACAAAGCAAAATCCAGTTTAGTCATGGAACTATGGAATAATTGTCTTGGCACACAAGCTGTGAGAGACAGGAGAGAACATTCCAGGCCGCAGTGTGAGTGATGGGGGCCAATCATCCAAAAGGTGTGATAGGACACACATGCCAGGAAAGAAGGCTGAGAGGGAAGGAGGGAGACAAGGAAGGAGGGCGGGGAAAAGAAAGGAAGGAGAGGGAGGGAGGAAAGGGAAAACAAAAAGGAAAAAAGCATAGGCCTAGGACTTAGAACAATGAGTAGGAGAGGACCGCTGAGATTGATCCCAGGGAGGATTTTAAGTCCTGCAAACTTTCTTTGTCTTGTGTTAGGAGCATTCATAAACTAATCCTGACTTTAACCCAGTGTACCAGTCAGAGCTCAGCTGGCTATGGAACCACAGACCAGCACACATAGACGTTTGCTGCAGGGATGTGGCTTGGAATGGACTCAGAACTTGTGAAACAGGGTGGGTAAGCCCGTCCTCTTCGTCTCGAGTTGGAGACTGAAATCAGAGGGTGGGAAGGCAGCCAGGTGATCACACTTGGGTAAGAGAAAAGCAAGATCAAAGGGAACCTGCAAGCATGAGCTGGAGCCTATGGCGATGGCCGGAAGCCTCTTCTCAGTCCTCGTAGCCTCTGACCACCATGGGGAAGGTGTCCTGCAACTGCAGACGCACTGTCTAGCCCTCAGCCTAGAGGGAGACTGGGGGAAGGTGATGGTGGCAGGCTTGGCTGCAGTCCTGTGTCCCCGAGGTGATACATGCTCAGAGACACTATTGCTTCCAGCTGCCCTGCAGAAAGCTGGAGAGCCCTCTGCACTGCCCCTAACAGGAGCTGGGAGAAGGAATCTGCAAATCTGCAGTTCAGAGGCACCGAGCTGACATTCCCAACCCACCACACCAACCACGGGGAAGGAGCCTTTTGGGGTTTCCTTACATGTGGGTATGTGTTCCCTAATCTAGGTCAGGGCTTTCAACCACTACATCAGTGACAGCCCTGCCCCACCCTTTTTATTTTTGTACTGGGGATCGAACTCATGACCTCGAGCTTGCCAGGCAGGTGATTACACCACTGAGCTAAATCCCCAGCTCGTCCTGCCCCATTGCTGCGTGACACCCTGAGTGTGTTGGAACGGCTGCCCTCCTCCTGTCAGATCCCTGAAAGATCTTTCCTTCCCTGTGAATTGAGAACGCCTTGAGCCACAGAGCAGCCTCGCAATGTTTGAGCCCTGGACTTAGCACATAGTAGATGCTCACTCAATTCATTAACGGGAACATTATTGCTGTTTTGGTGATGTGAATAAATCACTCAACCCCAAAGAAGAAAAGGCTACTCTCAAGCATTTGGAATCAAGCAATTAAAATAAAAATAACTCTAAACCTTGGTGAGGGATATACACAGAAAATTTTGCTCAGTCTGCACAACTGACCAAGGGCTTGCAAGCTCTGCTTCCTAGTTGCTAGGCTTTAGATCTAGAAGGTCCCCCAAAGCCTCGTGTGTTCTGAGGTGAGACTGGAAAGGTGATCAGAGCATGGGTGCTGAACAAGACAGTGGATCCATCAACAGATGAATCCATAACTGATGTGCTGTTAAGCAGTGGGCTCTGGGCAGGGGAGGTCACAGGGTATGACATGGAAGGCCCTATGTTCCTTCCCAGATGTTCCCTCCTCTCTCTGCCCCGGACGGAATGGCTGGGCTCTGCCCACCAAGCCCTTCCTGCTTCGCTGTCAGCTGGCCAGACAACCATGGGCTGAAGACGTAAACCGAAAATCACTTCTGTTTTAGGTGTGGGTGTTGGGTATTTTGTCCCAGTAACAAAGAGAAGTGACCGAGACACTTGTCTTGACCTAACGTTAGTCAGGCTTTTCTGCTCCTCCAGTCCTATGAACTCTGCTTACCGCCAAACCTAAGCAAGCAATAGTCTCCCTCTTACCTGCCCATCAGCAGAGCAGGGTGACCACAGGGAGACACTTCGTGTGCCAGAGCCTGATCACGCTGACCTTCCCTCTTGATCTTTCAAGTTCCTATTCCTATTAGGGTCTGCTTGCTTCTCCCTCTAGAACGAAAACCAGCCAGAAATGGTGGTACATACCCATAATCCCAGTGTTATGGGGGCTGAAGCAGGAGGATCACAAGTTCGAGCCCAGCCAGGAGTACCTATCTCAGAAAGAAGAGACACAAGGAGTACCTATCTCAAAATGAAGATTGAAAGGGAATAGGGATGTAACTCAGTGCAAAGGCCCTGTGTTCAGCCCACAGTACCACTGGGACAGAAAAAAAAATGAGAAGTCTTTTCTCTTTGTTTTTTTGACCTAAGTACCATCAAATCTGAGCAAGCAGTAGCCTCTCTCTTACCTGCTTTTATGAGAAATACAGAATACATATATAGAGGGTCTGGGCATCCAGACCTTTAGCCACTGTGCCACATACAGTGGTGATTCTAAAAGTCTCTAGGACAGATTGCTTTGTAATGCTAATGTCAAGTTCCTGTATAGAATTCAAAACAATAAAAATATGCTACTTTTCAAAATGTGATCATTGATACTGCTCATTAGTTCATGGTTATCAAAATGAGTGAAAATCATCAATTAAAATATAATCAAAGTGAGCCTTTTTATACACCCCTGCAAAAGTTCTACCATCAGGTGCTGCACAGTGCCCTCTCCCACCTGCTCACTCCCCGGCTCTTTATTTCCTGTATGGTTCTACTGAGTTCCGTGTGCGAACAGCGGAACGCAGAGGCCAATGTCTAGAGCCCTCGGGCTGCAAAGGAAAGGCCAGCCGTCGGCTCTCTGCCCTGCAGGACAGGCTCACCTGCTCCTGTCTTCCTGGCCACACCATCCAGAGCTGGCACAGCCAAACTCTTACTCCCGTGCAGACACCGCATCCATGTGCATCAGAAGCATTGAATAGCTACACCCTCAGGAATAGCTGCACTGTTATCACCCTGATCTGAAAACTGAGGAGACTGAGATGTGACATATTGAACCACAATCCAGGCAGTTGGTGGCAGAGCTGGCGTTAAACTCAGGATACCTGGTGAAGGTTAAGATTATTCTCAAAACAGCTCAAGAACCTCAGCTCCCTGAAAATGAGTAGCAGGCACAAGAGCCACCTGGCCAGAGGGGAAAGCCCCTGGGAGCTGAACCCAGTGCCTTGCAACTGAATTGCTGTGATGTGGTCACTTTTAAATCCAAGTTTCAGGCCTTGTAGGTTTCTTTAGGGTGTCTGTAGTTTGCTCTCAGTGGAGGGCACTTCTGGGAACAGGGAAGGAGAACTGGGAGTTAACCATGACATTTGGTAATCAGGGAGCCTTGGAAAAGCCTCTCCATCCAGGGAGGAGACAAGATGGTGGACTGGTAGGTAGCAGGAGAGGGACCCTCTCTGAGAGAGACAGCTCAAATGCCAGAATAAAACACCCTGGAGAGACACAAACAGAGAGAGATAGACTCTCACAACCCAGAAAGGAACTAAAGTACAAAAACCCGCTTGAATATGAGGTCCTGGGGCTACTATTAGTGAAGATAAGATCAGCGAGCACGGCACCCTCCTCAAGACGCCTGAATTCTGCCCGACCTGAACAAGCAATCCACACTGAAGCGACTGGCTTGAGCTGCCTGAGCGCGGAGCTGAACAGCCCTGCGTGCAGCTCGCTGGGACCGGCTCTGCACACGACCCACCCAGAGGCACCGTGAATTCCCACCGCATCCGCGCTGAAGTCGGAGGTCGGGCAGTCCAGCAGGTCTCGGGGAGGTGAGGGATGGGAATAAGACCCTCCCACGGGAAAGGGCAAGCCAACTGGACGACATGTTGGATTTGGGCAGGACAGCCCTAACTCCATAAGGAAGTGGCTTCAGCTGGTTACTCCCCTCGCCGAGCGGATTGGTGGAATCTGCTTGGACTAGGCCATGCCCCTGGCAGGGACCCAGTTACTTCCCTGAGATCAGTGCACACTGATGCAGTGAAGGCCTGCAAAGGTTGACTGGCCCAGAAGGGAAGAGCTAGTGTACACTGCCCGTGGGTGAGCTCTAATCTCTGATAACCTATTGAAGAGGGCTAAAGCTCCTAGCCTGCGCCCTCTAGAGGAACCTTAAACAACAAGAAAAGGGTCTGGGAATTAACACTGTACACTTGTATGGAAGGAACCAAAAACATGACAAAAGGGAGAAATAAGAAAACACTCCCAGCCCCCAGCCCTGAGAATATTGATCCAGGAGAGGTAAATACAAAAGAGACTGAGGGCAGCAAAAATGCAACATCAAACACAGCCTTAGCAGACATAAAGAGATATCTTCAGGACCTCGTAAGTGGGACCAAAACTGAAATATTAATTCAAATTAAACAAGAGATAAGTAGATTAATAAAAGAAGGGCTGGGCACCTCTCAAGAAGACACAGACAGAAGAATGGAGGAACACAAATGGAGAGAAAAATTTAATGAAGAATTCAGGAAAAACCTAGAATTCATGA
>PVJX010020496.1:0-33260 GCA_004027295.1 Dolichotis patagonum | reverse complement strand
ACCCCTAACTTCCCGAACCTCAGAATGGGACCAGACAGTGAGGTGCATCACTTTGCAAAGTGACCCTATGTGAGTGGTCCCTAAACCAATCTGATTTGTCCTTAAAAATAGATGATGAGAATGCAGAGACAGAGCAGGGGAAGACAACAAAAGGACTTAAGGAGAAGGCACTGTGTACACGCTGGGAGAGAGGGGTCAGAAAGGACCTGCCCTGCACAGCCCCGGCCTTGGGCTTCCGCCCCCTCCAGCCACGGTGAGACCTTTCTGCTGTTCTGGTGCCCTGCAGTGTGTAGTGCTTGGTTAGCAGCCTCCCTCGCCCTCCTGGAATATCGGCCCCAGGAAGCGGGCCCTGCCGAGGGATGGTCACCCGTGACAGGGTCTTGCAATGGGGATATTGGGGCCATTCCGACCGATAATGAGACAGACGGCCTGTGTTGTGAGAAGAAGGCAGTGAGTGGACAGAGAAGCCTCCTCTTTGTCCTGCTTTGGGAGTGACCTACAAAACTGCTGTCCAGGGTGTTTTAAAAAATCAATCATCAAGCATAAATAAATACAAAAAAGCGAAGCAGGGGAGCTGTTCTGGACTAAAGGAGAGGACAGAGGCTCCTGGCCTCTGTGGCAGGCAGATCTTCTGTCAGATGCCAGCCTGTGAGTGCCAGCCACAGAGTTCATGGGTCAGGCTGACTGTAAGACCCCCCCACAGCCCTGGGGACCCCCCCCCATGCCCAGGCAGGTGGCCTTTGTGTATGTGCCAATGACTCTGCTGTTTATTTTGGGCTCTGGCGCCCTGCTAAGGTGAGACCTGCTGCTGTTTGTTTCCACCAGCCCTGGGGACGCAGGTCACAAGGTGCCCGGCAGCTTGTCAGTGCCCCCACCAGTGTCTTCTCGCCGCCTGCCAGTTCCTCAGCTCCAGCCTGGGCTCCTCCAGGACCAGGGTGGCTCCTACTGACCGCCATTGGCTCACCTGGCCCTTTGCGATTGGCGCCCTCTCTTTCTTTCAAAGCAGCAGCAGTTTCTCTTCATCTGGAGCCACCAGACCCCAAGCCGTGATCAGCAACCAATCTGGGGCACAACCGTGGGCAGAGGGTCCAGAGGTCAGCTTCTGCCCCCCGGCATGAGGGCACTGGGAGCTGGGGCTTGAGGAAGGCGGTTGGGTCGGTGGCACCAACGGCCTATGGAGAAGCTTGTCCTCACTGGACACAGCTGAGGGAAACACTCCGGAGGAAGCAGCCACTCCCAACCCTGGGGCTGCCGCTGCCATGACCTTGGGCTTCAGCCTGGAAATAAACACTTCCCCAACTGTAGCCACTCAGCTGCCAGAAAACCAGGGCCAGGCTCTGCACAGCATGGAGGAGCCCGGCCCTGGTTCAGCAGAGTCAGGAATTTCAAGCCGGGAGCCACATTAACCCAAGGGGGAGCCCCTCCAGGGTAAGGCCACTGGAGGCCAGGGCTGTGACAGTCACAAGGAGCTGGCCTTGCTCACTGAGCTCTCCCCACTCACAAGCCCCCGTGTGACCCGCTGGGCCCCCCATGCCTCAAGCTGAGCCCCACTCACAGAGCGAGAGGACAGGTGGTGTGCCCAGTCACCCAGCATGCCCCCACCCTGATCGTCAATGTGTGATAAAATATGGTGACAATGGAGAGAGAAAAGCCGAAGGTCCCTGAGAGCTGCTGCTAGGGGACCTCCAAATCTCCCTCAGCTCTGTCAGTTCACCTTCACCCTGACTGCTTGTCAGCAGTCGGCATCCCTAGGGACACAGGGATGTGGACAACAGCTCTGCACCCAGGCCTGTTGGTTCTCAAGCATGGTGACCAGAGCAGCTTCCTCCTGGGTGATGGCCAGTGGGCGGGAGATCCGGAGGGGACAGCAGGGGAGAGTAGGAAGTGTCACTTCCTGCCATCCAGGTGTCACAAACATTCAGGCATCTGTCCTCTGTCCCCAGCCGCAGCATCGCCTGCCTGAGACCTGAAGAGAGGCGGCCATGGTGACCTGGGACTCCCCCCACCATATATGGGGCTCACTGCAGAGGTGGGGGCCCCCTTCCGGTGTGCGGACTGCTCTGGCAGCAACACTGCAGTCCCAGATTCAGGGTCACCAATTTCCCTCCATGGAGGAGCACATTCCTCGGTGAATCCAGGCTGGGGCTCAGACACGAGGTGGACGTGGACTCCCAAGGGTGGCCAGTGTGGTCCTGATGGCAGTCTCTGGAATCAGCACAGTAACTGAGATTGGGGATTAAAGGGGAATTTTGGGTGTAGGTTAGTAACCACTGCAGAGGCTCGGGGTGCTGGATCCACAGCACAGGCGTGGTGCTGGGCCCTGGGGCCTCCTCCCGGTCCTCATCCCCTTCCTCCCACCTGACGTGGGACCAGCCCTGAACACAGTGCCGGGTGTGCACGTAGAATCCTGGCACCCACAGTCACCAAACACCCAGCTCCTCCTGCCCCCACGCTGCCTCCTGAACACCTTCCTTTTGCTTCTGTGGGTTTGACTCTTTCCCACACCTCATCCCAGAGGCAAAGGAGGACATGGTAACTCATGGAGGAGCGTATTGTCCATGAGGCCTCAATGCACGAGGGAGTACTACAGAGCCCTGCAAAGGAGGGCAGTCTTGCCATATGCATCGGCGAGGAGGAGCTGGGGCTGCAGGGACCTGGGTGTGAGACTTCACGATGCGTGGAGAAGCCTGCTTTTCTGCCCTCCTGGCCCTGCCTCGGCTAGTCCTGCCGTGGACCAGCTATCCAAGGGGAAGGTGACTGCTTCGGTTTGTCTCCCAGCTGGTGTGTGGAAGGAGCCCTTTGCTTACAGATAGGAGTGGCTTGAAGACTGAGGACATAGCTGGAGGAGCAGCCAGGGAAGTTCCCAGGAAGCCAGGCCCAGTGGACATTGTAGCTTTGGGGCGACGCCCTCAGAGACTTCCATGAGTCTTCTCCCCAGGTCTGTGCTGAGCTGAGCTCCTTGCTGCTGGCCTCTGCTCCCCGAGTCCTACTCACTCCGATGGGGCCTCTGCTCGATGGGGGACCCAGCCTGCACGCAGGCCGTGGTGGGATGGGCTTGGGGACAGAGCCCCTGAACGATTCTTTGAGCTGCCCGTAGGGTTCTTTGGCACCTGAGGGTCTTCCTCGGGAAGAAGGGTGGGACACAGGCTTTGCTGCTCCTGGCAGGGGGAGGACTTGTGGCGTGGGTGCAGAGAGCTCGGGTGACTCAGGGCATCAGGCTTTTTGGGTGACGTGGCTGCAGTGAGTCACACAGGTGCCGTAAACCGTGGTGTCAGGACGTTTTCCCCAGCGGAACACAAAAGTGGGAGAAAACAAGCATTCAGCACTAAGGATGGACGCCACACGGGCCGGGGCGGCGGACAGATTAGAGGGAATTGCCAAAGGAGACGCAGACTGGCGCACGGCGATAAGAATCCTTTTCTTTTCACTTTGTTGGCTTGAAACAATTTCACACCCAGCACCTCTCGGGCACCTCCTGCCAATGCAGGGAGTTAGAATGTGGGTATCCTGATTGTCACATCAAAAGCACCAGGGCTCCTGGATGCCTTCCCTGAGGTCACTCACCGGGCTGCAGCTGGCTTTTCTGTCGCAAGGGAACCAAGCTACCCAGCTCTCCAGAGTCAATTTGGGACTTTGACCTTGCAGTGCCCCAGGGTGTCGGGAAGTCTGCCGGAAGGAGAGCAAGGTGAACTCAGAAATGCCAAGGAGCAGTAGGGGCAAGAGCCCTGGCCCAGGGACCCTATGCCTTCCTCGCACATTGGGCTCCTTCTCATCCAGGGTCCCTGAGTGCCAGGGCAGGAGCTCAGCCTTTCCTCTCATTTGCTGCCCACAGAAGGGCTCTGAAGAGGGACCACAGGGTCTCAGAGGGGGCATGGAACTGCCCCAGGGCTGACAGGACCTGGCCTGCCTGGCTTGGTGCTTCCCGGCCATGTGGGCTGCTGTCCCCAGCCAAAACACATCTAGTCACAGAGAGGACGTCCTAGCCCTGCCCACCCTCCTGTGCTCCGGAGCCCAGAGTCCACCCAGCACTGGACCCTGAACGCCAACTTTGGCAGAGCAAAGAGCAAACTGGCACAGACAAGGGAGCTGACAGTTGAGACTCAGAGATGGCATGGAAGGGAGGGGGCTGGAGCTGGGACGAGGACCCAGGGACAGCAGCCGTCAGGAGCTGGCTCGGTCTCTTGCTGGAGGTCTGCCCACCTCCTCTCAGCATCTCCAGCTTCTCTTCACACTGCTGGCACCAGCTCGTGGGCAGAGGATCCAGGTTTGACCTTGGGCTGCGGCTTCCTGTATCCCAGCTCCCACTTGCGTGCGGCAGGACCCGATGGCCGCTGTGCTGGGGTCCTGTGACTCTCTCGGGTTGCCTGAATGTAGAGGGGGCAGGTTGGGCTTGGGGTACCAAGCAGCCACCTGTGCGGGGCACTGAGGGTGGGCGATGGTCTAACAGAGAGGATGGGGCTCAGGGAGGGGGGCGGGACCCCTTCTGCCCACGGTGCTCCTGTGTCTCCCTCGCCCACCCTCCCCAAGGATGCAGCTGCCTCTCCTGCACCTAGGACACTGTGCCAGGCAGGAACCAGAGCCAGAGGACTGAGGAGGAAGCAGACAGAGCCCGGGATCGGCCACACGGGCTCCTGCCCTGGGGGGCAAGGGCCAACAGCACCTCATATCTAGGAGATAAAATTGACCAGAAAGAGAGGAACCCAGAAAATAACTCTGAGTCTGTGAATTAAGAATTTATAACCCAGTCACGAGAGCAGCCAGGCTTTTGTGGCTCGGAGTGGGATCCAAATGCGGATGGTGACTGCATGTTGGCAGTGCCACTGCGCAGCACCTCTGCACTCTGACCCTCAGTGCAGAGACTCGGGGAGCCCGTGTCCCAAGCCAGCGGAGTGTCTCTGCTCTGTGGCCAGCCTGGGTCCCCGTCGGTATGAATGGACAGGACTTGGAGGCCTCTGGCTCCCTAGAGGACTTGTGGAGAGGTGGTGACAGCATGCACATCCTTTCTGGGCAGGACTGAAGGTGCCAGGCAGGGGTCCTGACCACAGCCTCAGCACTGCCGAGGTCTCTGAGGGCCTGATACAGGAGGAAAAGCAATCCAGGGTCCCCTGAGCCCAGAGGTATGTGAAACCAAGACATCTGGGGGGCTCTGACCTGAGGGCTGTCCTGTGTATGGCAGGAGACTCAGCAGTGTCCCTGGTCTCCCCCCTGCTGTTACAATGACAAAGATCTGTGATACTGACCAATATCCCACTCCTCTGGGAACACAACCAGCCCTGGCTGGGAACAGAGCCGAGGACCCCAGGATGCCCCCCAAAGCAGATCCCAGCCACACACAGGCCACTTCCTGTCTAGATCAAAGGCATGGCCCACACACCTGGAGTTCCTGGGGTCCCATGTGATGGCCCAGGCATTTGGACATGGAAGGCTCTAAGGGGACTGAACTAGGCATCTTGACCCAAGGGTTGCCAGAGAGGACAAGAAAGCCCTGGGCCCAGAATGGCCTTGGCCCCTCCATGGGGACAGCCGGCTTCTGCGTCTGTCTCTGCCTTTCTGGTCGCTCATCTTCCTACCAGTCCTCAGGCCAGCTCGGTGCTGGCAGACAGTCCCATTACCATCCTCGCAGAAGCCACATCACTGACCCTCACAGTCCAGTAGGTGGGGTGGAGCCTGGGTCGTCACGGCCCCATGCTCTGCTCCCGAATCAGGCAGGCTGGCTTGAAGGGCTGGGCACAGGCTGCAGCACGCACAGGGTCCACTGGCCCAGCCCAAGCAGCACTTGCAGGGAGTGGCCACCCTGGGCAGGTGGCCCAGGGACCAGGAAGTGAGTGGAGGGAGGTGGTGAGAGCCCAGTGCAGGCGGCACCAAGAGTACGGAGGGGAGACCAAGCCATGCGGCTTGCAGCCCGGTTATTTTTAAAGCCCCTGAAGGCTGAGAACAGTTTCCGCATCTTTAGGTGACTAAGAACGGTGCAGAGAAAGTGCTTTCCGGTGGCAGGTGAGGATTCTGCGGTGCGGCACTCCGAGTGAGAGGGAGTTGTGGGGCCACAAATTGCTCACACAGATCCTTGCTGCCTGGCCCCGGCAGGACCCTAGTTTAGAGGAAATGGGGGTGGGGTACAGGATGGAGCCCCAAAGGGGTAGGAGGGACGAGGGATGAGGTTCTGCAGCCCTGCAGGGCGGGGCATTGTGTCTCAGAAGGCGGCCAAGGAGGGCGGGTCGGCCCCAGGTCCCACAGTAGGGCCACCTGTGGGCAGGGCACAGAGGATGGGACCCTGGGGAGGGACAAGTCTGACAAGGCACAGAGACCAGGACGGGAGCCCAGAGCATCCCTGTGAGCTCAGCACCTTCCCCATGTGTCACAGAGGGCATTGTGGTGTCCACTGGCCCTGGGCCAATTAACTGACCCTCGGGGCAGAGTCTGAGACCATGGTGGACAAACGAGTGCAGCTTCCCGGCGCCTGGCACCTGCCTGGCCCACCAGGCCGGGTAAGGAAGGATGGGGGAGACCGGCTGGGGACAGACAGAGGGGGACACAGAGGTAGGAAGGAAGGATAGAGAGGTGGGCAGGGAAGCCAAAGGCTCCATCCGGTAGGAGCCTGTCACTCTCTGCGTGTCTGGGCCGCAGCAGCTGGCACTGTCCTGTAACCTCACCTGGCCTTGTCCCCCGCCTGGCCTTTGACAGGGCCCCGTGGCTCCCTCTCCCTCCAGAACTGCAGCCCTGTCTGCTCATAACAGGCAGCTCTGGAACAAACAGCAATGTAGGCGTCAGGGCCAGGAGCAGGGACAGGACTAGAGCGAGGCCTTCGCGGTGTCCTTCTGTGTTCCAGCCCGAGGGGCAGATGCCCTCTAAGGAAAGGTGGCAAAGGTCAGTGCAGTGAGCAGCCCCTTCGGAAATGGTCTCTCTGTTGTGGGGAGCCCACCCGAGTCTCCTGAGACACCCTCTGCTCACCCGCACCCTTCTCTACCCGTCCTGGGGGCCTGGCTACACCCCAAGAGAGAGCTGGGAGCTGATGCAAGAGAGATTCTGGGGTGCACCTCCTCCTCTCCTTTCAGCCTTTGCAGAGGCACCATGTGGAGGGGGCGTGAGGACTGCCGGGCACTGCCCAAGGGCACCTCCTACTCTACCTACCTCCAGCTCCTGCCTCAGATGCAGCAGGACACAGTCCTGTCCAGTGCTGCATCCAGGTGACAGGGGAGTGAGCGGAGGAGCCACAGGCACAGACGGGAGCACCTGGTGAAGACTGAGCCCCTCTGCCCACCCTCCCTGCCGGGGACCAATGCCCAGGGGATGGCGGGTGGGCTCAGACACAGCCCCAGGGAGCACACCAGCAATGCACCGCCCTACCTTGTCTTTCAAGGGGACCCCAAGACACTGCCCCCCCACAGGGCTCCCTCACACACCTAGCGTGCCTGAGGTGCACAGGTGCCTCGCACCCAGGATGCAAGCACAAGAATCAAGGCTCCCAAGACACCCCTCTTCCAGGGCGCCCGCACTGATCCTTTGATCGTGCACTAATTGAGCTATTTCCATTTTGCTGGAGGATGAGAGGAAGCAGGCTTAATGATCGCAGTGCAGTTTGCATATAAAGCTTTGAGGCCTGCGGCCTGACTGCGTCAAGCAGGGAGCAGCGGTGCCTTTGGGGGGACCACGTGGGGAGGGCGCGCAGCTGCTCTGCGGTAGGACACATGTGCCCTGCAGGGTTGCAGTCTGACTACAGGCTGGGAGGTGGCTCCTTGTAGAAACTCTAGGAAACACTCTCTCCTTCCTGGGTGGGGCAAGGCTGTTGGCCTCTGGCCCCTCTGTGGACACTCAGGTGTGTGTCCTGGGTGGTCACTACCTTGGGGGAGGGTACTGCGCTGAGTCCTCTGTGACAGTCAGAGTTAGATCTCTGCTCTCCAGGCAAGAGTTGAGGGCATTCCCAAGGTCATGGGTGTACATGTGTGTGTGTATGCTAGTGTGTGCATGTGTGTGCATTGTCTGTGAACATGCTTGTATGCATATATGTATGTGAGTGTATGTCCATGCATGTGTGCACATGTGTCCATGCATGTTCGTGTGTATACCTGTATGTATTGCATATGTGTGTATATTGTGTGAATGTGCCTGTGTGTACATTGTATGTGTATTGTGTGTGTGCCCGTGTGCATTGTGTGTGCATGGGGACAGTGCTGGGGACAGAGAGGCAGCTCAGTACTCTGTCTCCTCCCGCTTTCTCCACCGCACCGAGGGCTCCCAGGCCCACCTGTCCCCTTGTGCAGCCTCAGCAGTCACCAGCAGAGCCACCGAGTAGTGCGTGTGGATGGGGGCACTGACGTGAGACTGCTGTCTCCCCATCACACCCCTCGGTGCAGGGAGGAGACCCGGGGTCACCTGTGAGTGGGCGGCTGCTCCGGACTGGACGCAGCAGTTGTCTGGGTCCCGGGAGAGCAAATGATCCTGAGAAGAGAAGCAGAGGGGCCCTGACTGCCTGCTGCAGGGACGTCCTCGTCTCACATGCAGAGGGGCAGGTGGCAATGAGGGCGACAGGGAACCAGGCGACACCCCTGAAGCAGGACTGCCCTGCACAGGGGGTGCACCCTAATCCCGACACCGAGTGCAGTCAGCCCTCAGCGCCTGTGGACCGGGCCGAACGCGGATCGCGAAGGTTTCCAAAAATAAAACTCTGTGTCCGTACTGAGCACAGACAGGGGTTTCCTTGTCACTGTTCCCAAGTGGAGCAGCCTCACGGCCACTCTCACAGCACCCACCTTGTATCAGGCACATCAGCTAACTGCAAACGAGGTGACGTGAAGCTAAGGGGTGGTGTGGCTTCGGGGCAGGTCCCTGTTTTCAGCAGCCTCGGGGTTTGGCATCCACGAGGGTCCTGCAGCCAGAGGCCCAGGGGTCCTGAACAACGGTAGAGCCCTCAGCGAGAAGAAGGGAATGTGGGTCACTTAGGAGAAGCCTCTAGGCCACAGAGGCAGAGGTGAGAAGAAGCTGCCATTGGGCGCCACGGAGGCAGGAAGCTTCCCTGGCTCCTTCAGAGGGAGCTCGGCCCTGGAGGGCCTTGGTTCTGGGCATTCAGGTTCCAGAACCGAGAGGTCCCCCTGCGGCTCCTGCTCGCCTCTCCCTTTCCCTTCCCACACAGGGTCGTGTCCAAGTAGGGCTCAGCCCCCTCTGTGATGACTGTGTGGTGTCCCAGGCAGCAGCTGGACCCTGTCCTCGTCAGGAGGTCAGCCGCGGGCCACGTGTGTGTATGGCACTTCCCAAGGAGACTGTTGGCGGACGCTGGCTTCTGATTCGAATGTGATTCTCCCACGTCACGAAATCATCCTTTGGCGTCTCCCTCAGTCGTCTGGAAGTGGAAGGCCATTCTCAGCTGGGCAGAGGTCCACACTGGTGGCGGGCTGGTCCTGGCCCAAGCAGGAAGCACCCCAGGAGGGACAGAGCAGGGGCTCTGGACATCCTGGGGCAGCTGCCACCCCCAACAACCAGCCTCAGGCAGTGGGGCGGGTGGGAACTGTCCAGCACACCTGCTGGCCCAGGGTGAGGGTCTGGGGTCAGGGGGCACAGCGGCTGCTCGAATGAATGGCGAGGCAGTGAACCCACCCCTGCCCTGACCTGGGTTAGCCAGACTACGGGAGGCCCTGAGGGAAAGACCGCCCAAGGCTGAGCAGAAGAGGCCGTGATTAATTTACAACAGCAAATGTTAATTTGAGAGAGAGAATCCAAGGCCTCCGTGGCCTGGAGAGGCTCTTGTGGGCATCTTGAGTAACACCCAGCTCCACTCTGTTGGCCAGGGCAGAGGCCAACAAACAGCCTGTGACACTGGATAAAACAGCACCTCAAACCCAGGTAAACGCTGCAGCGAGGACGGTACCATTCTCACCGAATTCCTTTCCAAGATCAGCTGCCTTCGTAACCGCTGAGCAGGTCACTTGCTAACTTTGAGCTGCCCTCCCAGAAGCTACCAGCGTGCTTTGATGCTCAGCGCATGGGCCCTGCCTGCCTCAGCAGGTCAGCCTTTTGTTCCCGCTTTTGCCCATGGCAAGCTCATTACTTATTATAAAATTTCAGTAAATACAGGCGGCACCAAACCTCCTGGTCCCTGTCCTCCTCAGCCTTGGACCCTCCCAGTTCCCTGTCATGGATGACTATTTCCGTCTCTGTTTCGGTCCTGGGCTGGAACCCTTGGCAGGTGATCAGGGGGCTCAGGCCAGGGTTTGTCATTGGAGTGTGGGGTGCTGATCGAGGGCTACTTGGAGCCCGGGGGTCGGGGTGAGTCGCAGGGGATGAGTTCCGGGGGGCAAGTCTGTGAACAAGGCGCTCCCCCAGCAATGTCCAAGCACGCACAGAAGCAGCGGCTGCGGCCACGCTTCCCAGCAAAAGCTCATTAGGAAACCAGGCGGGCAGCTCCGACACAGCAGGAAGTGAGCTGCTCGCGGCTCTGTCCAGCTGTGTGTTCCCAGGCTGTGTCCCCCACCAGCTGTGCCAGACAGTGTGGGTCAGAGGCCGTGGCACTGTGTGACAGCGAAGTGCCATGCTGGGGAGAACAGTGCAGGCCTGGGGCTGAGAAGTGAGCAGGCCGAGCGCCCAGAGTGAGTCAACGCCAAGGGTTCCGAGCTCGGTGTGGGTGGAACCCGCCAGGCTGAGGCGTGGCCCCCAGGCAGCCCTGGGCACTCAGTGCTTCCTTTCTGTGGAGAAGAAGGTTCTAAGAAAGAATGCGAGATTTATTTGGGGGAGAAGCATCAAATAAGGAACCGAGAGAGAGACAGAGACAGAGAGACAGAGCGTGCTCCACTGCCAGGCACAGGGAACCTAATCCTGGGTGCCCAGGAAGAGCACAGCTGTGGGTGAAATGGACATCGAAGGTGGTGGCCAGGGTTCCATCACCCTGGAGGTCCCTGCACAGGGACTGGGGGCTGCCACACATGACAGATGTTCTGTTCTTTGGTGGACAGAGCAGAGCTCTGTGAGGGTGCTCAGAGATGAGTCCAGTGTGACACCCATCGATGTGCCACAGAATGTGACCACATCCTGAGCAAGGTCTCCACAGAGCTGACACAAGAAAACACAGGGTCATCAGAGTGGGCCCTAACAGGAGATATGGGCCCAGATGGCCACAGAGGGGGACAGAGTGGAGCTGCTGGTCACACTCTGGTCCCAGACAGCTGTGTCCCAGACCATGAAAAGTTGGGGAAACCTGGACATCCTGGAAGTAAATGGTGCTGAACAGCAAAGAGGCACCCCCAGGGCCAGGAGAGAGGGGTCGGGGCAGCACAAGGACGGACATGGAGATGGGAGCGCAGGGCCAGCGCTGACTCCTGGGAGGAAAACAAGCAGGAGGACCAAAGTCCCCAGCTGTGTGGGGTGTGGGTGTGTAGGGTCCCCCAGAGACCTGGGCAGGAGGGGTCCAGGCCTGCTGCAATGGCTGGCTGATCCTGACAGGTCAACCTGGCTGTGCTTTCAAAGGAAGGTGGTCCCGGACGGGACGACCCCGTCCCTGAGTGTGGACCCGGGGCCTGGAGCAGTGCATGGCCCCACATCAGCCGGGCCTTTGAGTCCTGATGAGAAATGAAATCACCGACAGTATTAAATTTAAACCTGGCACCCGGGCCTCACCCTCGGCACCCTCCCTCCCTGCTCTGTGCCTTCCTGCACGGTGATCTCGGTCAAATGACCATGACAGGCCAATTTTAGAAAGGTCACCATTGCCTATTAATAGAGTGCCCATCAACTGGTGTTAATGAAGGTTTCCAGGCACTGGAGCCGGTGAGCTGTGGAGAGATTTCTGCCTCCCCAAAGACCCACAGCGGTGAGCCCAGGCCGGTCCAGGCCAGTCTGGGCCGGGCTGGGGTCAGAGCTGACCTCTGGGGGCCCTGGCTCCGGGCAGAGGGTCCCCTCTGTCTCCAGCACACATGTCCCGGTTCCCTGGTCTCACTGTGCTTTGGTGGCTCCATCCCAAGCCCTCGCCTGCCAATTCTACAGATGAATTTGCTAGTTTATCTGAACCGAGGGGACAATCCTTCGCGCAAACCCCACACGAAAGGTCTCTGAAAGCCATTTGTGGCAAGAACTTCAAACTCACTTGTGAATCTTTTGCTCAAACCCAAACAGCAGCTGGCTTTGAGTGGGCCACTCCTGGAAGCCACGGGGAAGGCGCCCTGTTTGTGAGCCTCAGGACGCGCTCGGGCCTCTCCGCCATTAGCCGAGATCTGTGCTGAGAGATTGGCAGGGTTTCGGGAGGATGAGCTTCTGGAGTCACGTACGGGGGTGGAAAACCCTCCCGGCTCACTTCTAAGTCTCCTAAGCCACCACCTGAAGTGGAAGCCGAGCTGCACTGGCGGCTAATGAGGCCACGGCTCCTGTGGATGCCACGGTCCACTATCCCAGCTGTTTGGCTCCAGGTGACAGCCACCCACCTGGCTCATCGGACAACAAGGCATCACTGGTCCATTCCTTCCTTCCCTCATCACAGCCTAGAGCCACTGCAGGTTCTGGACACAGCTCCGAGCAGTTGACAGGCGGGGACCAGGACCTTGTAGTTTCCAAGCGCAGCGTCCCAACACTGCGGGTCAGGGCTTGGTCTCCTCTCCTCAGGGCCTCACGGGTGCATTTCTGGGGACTTTTCAGGCTACCCTATTGTCCAGGAGTGGGGTGATAGAGTCAGTCTGACTGCCCAACCTGGGCCCTGTATTCTCCCAGGAACTCCACAGGGCTTGTGTGGGAGGGCAAGGTTGGGGTGCAGGAGTAGGCTGATTCCTCAGGCCCGACTATTGATCACGCCAAAGCCCAGGGTTCAGTCTGTACCCCAAGTGTGTAGGTCCAAGGTTAGATTGGGGAGGGAGGGGCTCCTTGGAGACTATGGGGTCAGATTCCCAGCAGAAGGAGGGAGGGACCCTGGGGCAAAGAATCCATCCACATCCCCTCATGGTTAACTCTGTATGTCACCATGGCCGGCTATAGTGTCCAGTTGTTTGGGTCAAAAAGCAGTCTAGATGTTGCTGCAAAGGTGTGTTTAGTGGGAGACTGACATCAGTAAAGTTGGAGTCACAGTGTGGGTGGGCCACATCTCAACAGGTGAAGACCTAAAGAGAAAGACCGTGGTCCCCCCAAAAGGCAGCAGCTCTGCACCCAGCAGCCACCACACCCGAGTGTGACATGTTCTCTCCCTGTGTCTCTTCCTGCTGGACAGCCAGCCCCGTGTCACCCAAGACTGCTGCTAAACAGGGACCAGGAGGCTTGAAGAAATGCACCTGTCACACCAGCCCTGGCCTCTAACTGGACAGGACACCCATGCGTCCTAAGCACCTGGCTGCAGGGCCCCATCTAAGGCCACACAGGCAAGGACTGTGCTCCCACACCCCCTGCAACACACTGCTAGAAGCACCCGCTGGGTCCTGCTGCGTGGACACCCTGTGGGCGCCATTTACATCTGTCTCCCCTGGCACGGTGACCTTGGCCCAAGTCTTCAGCCCCTGCTGTATCCCGTTAAACCTGCCTGCTATTACCAGCTCCAGTGGAAACAATTCTCTGCTTAAATAATTTATCCAGATTCCACACAGCCAGTCTTTCGCAGAGATTCATCAGCTAATAATGAAAATTGATTTTGGAAGCCAAAGTCAATATGAGGTTAGGGAAACATTCTCCTAGTTGCATGTTCCCGTCTCCCAAGATTCCCCGTCACTTTGTCTGATGAGAAAATCAGCCGGGTACACTTCGCTGCCTGGTTTCCTTCGAGTTATTCTTCAGGTGCCGTCGCAAGCCTCCATCCAACATGGGCGGGGAGACGGATGTGGGGAATTTACCAGCAATTTATCCCTAAAAGCGAAGACTTACTCGGGCGCCCACTCTGGGGGCTGACTCACGAGTCGAGGGATGAGCAGGCCTGCGTATTCACGGTGTGTGCCCCGGTGTGTGGGCCGGTGACAGAGATGGGTCTGGAGCCAGGAGAAAGACCTGTGCGGAGACCAGGATGTGAGAGGGCCCTAAACAGCCTTTCCCGCCAGCAGCCCCTGTGGGTTTGCTCATCGAGTTCCTGTCCCTCTGAGCCCTCTGTTCGAAGGTAATGAGGAGGTGAGTTACGGCCCCATCGGAGGTGCTGGAGACACCGAGGTGGCGGAAAGGCAGAGGCTCCGTGCTGGCCAGTCACCTGCCTCGGGAGTGCGCGCAGTGCACGGGCGCCCAGCTCCGCCACAGAGGGGGCGTGGAGAGGAGACCACACACCTGGAGCTTGCTGAGGAGGACGCCCCGAGGACCACAAGTCCCCAGAGCCACCAGCTGCAGCTTGGACCCTGGCTTCTCACAGGTGGTGGCTCAATTTTCAGAGCAGCTTCTAACTCTGTGTCTACGAGAACTCGCCTGCGCAGGGAGAGGCTGGGAGCTCGCCACCAGGCTTCCGGGTCTTCTCACCCTGCTGACTGGTGAGCTTTTAGGGAAACTGATCAGTGACTCCCTGCCCCTCTGTCTTTTATTCCAGGGAAATGAGCCTATAAGCCCAGCACTGAGGAGGCTGAGGAAAGGGGTCTCAAGTTCGAGCCCAACGCGGGCAACTTGGCCAGATGATTTTTCAAAACAACATAAAACCAGCTGAGGATGTAGCTCAGTGGCAGAACACGGGTTTCACTGCACACAGTGGAACACTACACCGCAATGAAAAAGAAAGGTCTCCGTCTTTCACAGCGGCCCAAGGAGATTTGGAAATAGCAGTGTTCAGTGAAGTGGTCCAGGCACAGAAGGACACCCTGTGGCCTGGCTCAGAGAGCGAAGTTAAATTATTAGATGCAGAGAGGGAGGAGAGAGGTGGCTACCAGAGGCGGGAGGGGAGGGAAAGTCCTGCCGTGCTGTTCCCCAGCAGGTCGATTAGCTGGCAGTGTTGTGTAAATCAAAGTAACTGGCACAGAGGACCTCAGAGGTCCACATCCTGAAGCGGAGACAGGAGAGACAGGGACCGATCCGAGTGGCTGAGGGGTGAAATGTCACACTGTTCTCCGTTAACACGCACAGACCTTATTCTACATTACAAGGCAGGTCACCTGAGTTTGAAGAATCACAGTCACAACTCCCAGCCTCTGCCCTTGCGGGGCTGCCTGCCTGTCCCCGCGGGGGCTCTGGGAGTGCAGGCTGGGCAGGTCTCACTCCACAGATGGGGTTGGGACAGAGTGCTCCTCGCTTGGTTACCTTCCAGTGGCAGAAGTTTTAGGAGTGATGGGAAATGAGGAAAGGGAACAAACAGTGACTGTGGAGCACAGGCAGCCACCCGCTGCCCCACCGTCACTTTGCCGCCCCACGAGCCCTGGAGGATTGCCAAACCCCTTCGCTTCAGAAAAGCCTCGTGAAGGCTCGACCATCTCCCATTTTCCTGGAACTCAACTGTTAAATTCTGCACAATTGGAGCTCCACAGCGGGGACCTGCTCCAGGAGCAAACTAAAGCCACTCCCAGAGTGGCTCCCGCCTGCTGCACAGGGCCTTGGCAACAGGGGACAAGCCTACCTGTGCAGATAGCTTGGAGCCAGGAACCTCACTTCCGGAAAGTTCCCCGGAAGTGGCCCTGCAGCAGTGCAGAGGTAAATGTGCGCGAGGCTCTGTATTACAGGAGCGCTTGTAAATCTAAAATCTCAGACGCACCTCGGTGCCCCCAACAGACTGGGTAGGATGAGCGGAGGTTGTGGGCACATGGGGTGCGGGTAGCTGGGGCCATCTGGAAGCTGCCCGCAGACCCAGGGAGCAGTTTTAGGATCCCCAGCCCAGTGAGAAGGAGATGGTCTTCCGTGGACACTGACTTTCATGACACCCAGTTGGGAAGAACAGAGGAGAAGTAGACCCAGGGGAGCTGGACATGAGTGGTTCCACTCCTGGGAAGAGCAGACTCTCTCTGGGCATGGGGTGGCCCGGCCCTGTCCGGCCTGGTCCACCCCTGTGACAGAGGACTTGGACGCCACGCCCGTGCCTTCCCGGCTGTGATGCACACTGTGGTCCTGGCACTCTGCCTGGCTGAGGCAGACTCCAGGCAGGTCCAGTGCACTAAGTACATTTTCGGTTTACGCCAGGCTTGGGTTTACTGTGACACACGCCATCCTAGGGCGAGGAACATCTGTGCCCTGCGACGGGCAGATGACAAAGACCAGGAAGTTTAAAAGTTACTGAAAATCCCATGCTCCCCCCCCACCCGGAAGACAGGGAGGGCTTGCTCCTCTTGGCGAATGTCGCCCTCCGTTCCAGCCCCTCCGAGCTGGGGTGAGTACACCCCAGGGGCCTCTGGTCTCCCAGGATGACATGAGTCCCAGCTCCCTGGAGCAGTATGTGCACCGGGCCAGCTCCTTGGTGGCCAGAGGGGCCCTGTGTCCTCCCCATCCATGGTTCGCAGTCCGGAACTCCGCTGGGCACCTGGCCTGACCTCCTCAGTTGCTTCCTGAGCTCTGGTTTCCACCACAGCTGAGTCCAGCTCTGTTTCCAGCCAAAAAGGTACCCCAAGGTGACCCCTGCTGTTATCTTTGTTTCTCCAAAGTCATCTCATGTTGGAAGACGAGTTTCTTATGCCCTTGGGGGGCTGGGAATTGGGGAGGGGGTGCAGGGGGAGGTGGGGGTGCTGGACACAGCAAGTGTCCCTTTTATCCTTCACACTGAACAAGGTCACTGGAAGGCTGCGAAATCTGTTGCAGTTTTGGGGGACCAAAGTCACCTCGGCCATCAGACCACTGAGGCAGCCCTTGCCCAGGTGAGCAATAAAGCAGGTGTTTCTTCCAGGCCCCTCAGGGACCTGCAGCTGTGCAAGTGAAGGACAGTGGTCTCAGGGACAAGGGGACACCCCCAGAGGGACAGAACTGTAGTTGATTTTCTCAAAGAAGCGGAGGGAAGGTTTGAGGGGCTGAGCCCCAGTGAGCTTCTCCACGCGCTGGACTGTCTCCACCAGTGGTCACGTGGCATGAGCCGCTCCCATGCCTAAGCACAGGAACCTAGAAAGACTCCAACCAGACAGCCCTGTTCCCTGCCCTGAGAAACCCCAGATGAGCCCCGGGAGGATTCCCGGGCAGAGTGGAGCCCAGGCGCTGCTGGGTGGGAAGGGATTCGGGGCAACACCAGGCCAAGGGAAGACGCTGCCTCTGCTCAGACTCGCTGCCCAGATGACCTGGGAGGTCGGGGTGCCTGGGGAGCTGGAGGGTCGCCTCCCCAGTGCCTTGCGGGCTTCTGTGACCCCTCCAGTGTCTCTGCTCTTGGAGGTATTGTGAGATGTGCAGCTGTGTCCCAAGCCGCGCAGCTGCCGGGGGTTGGAAATCAGCCGGCAATCACGCCTGCGATGCTCTCTCCCTGCAAGGGTTGCTCTGTGGAGGTACACGGGCTCAGGAAGCACCGTGAAAGGCAGGTGAAGGGGCTGAAGACTGAAATCCCACACCCAAGAGCACAAGCAGCTCCCAGACATCGCTGTGACATTTCGAGCACCACTGCGAATGGGAGTCCGTGGAACCCTTTCCGGGCAGGGCTGTGGGTTACGGTGTGTATAAGCAATGCGATGCCATCGGACGTCCTCGTGCTGTCACTGACCCCTGCACGTGTGCAAGCCATTCTCAGGACATCACCTTCCAGCTCTCGGTGCTGGCCAGCAGAAAGCAAGCTTGGATCCCCCGAGTGCGATCAACCCCGTGTTCTTCAGGAAGTCGGGAACGGCTCCTGGTGCGTCAGTTTTGTCGCTTTGGTGAGGTCCGGGTGAAAGTCAATGCACACTGCCTGGAAGGTGCCGTGGGTGTCTTGTTAGGGATCTGCTCACAGAAGACAGCACGGGGCTGGAGGGAGGCTGGTGCTGGGAGCCGTGCACGGAGCAAGGTGGACCCGCAGCGTTGGTGAGGCCTCTGCGGTGGAAAACTCCGTGAATCCTGGGAGCAAGAACAGAGAAGGGAGCGCTGCCCTTGCCCCAGGCCTCCGCCCATCCCCAGGTAGCAAGTAGCTGCAGGCTCAGTTCAGAGAGGTCACAGAAGATCTGATGAGATGCAGGCAAGAGAGACCGGCAGGCAGCTCCGGACCTATACTGTGGGAGCCCTGGGTGGGGCCACATGCATCTCCGTGTCCGTGCTCAGCGACACTGCACTGGCCTCTGCCTCTGCACCCTGGGAACTCAAGACTCTGTGGGCCAGGGGCTGGGGACAGCGCCTGTCACAGCAACTTTGTATTTAACTTGGCTAAGTCTCAGAGCACCAGATATTTGGTCAAAAGGATTCCAGGATTTCCGAGCAGGTGCTGTTTGGATGGGCTGGGGTGGGCCAGGCGGCCTCTGAAACTTCGGTGAAGGCAACAGGAGGAAGACCCAGGTTCCTGGCAGGGAGTCACAGCTGCCCTTCCCTGGGACTCTAGCCCTCTGCCTGCTGTGTGGATTTGGGGTTTTCCTACCTCCAGGGTCACATGAGCCAATTCCTTAGTGCAAGTCTCTTTCCTTCAGTGTCCCTCTCCAGACACTTGCGTGCGCGCGAGCACACACACGCACCATGCACACGCCCAATTTTATTTGCTCTGGTTCTCTAGAGAACCCTAATGCTGTCCCCCAGGCTTGCAGGAGTCAGAGCTATGACAACAAACCAGCAAAGGACACAAACGAGGTGCCTCTCCCACAGTCGCATCAAGTGACGGCTTTGGAAAGCAGGACCTGGATTCCCCTGTGACCGGAGGAAGAGGACTTGGATCCAGCCCCACTCGATCATCAGGGCTTGGCAAGGGTTGGGCTGCCAGCCCTGGACTTGGATAAACGAGGTCTGACCATGGTGAGGCCTGCAGGCCACACGGTCTGGATGAACCACTGCCTCCCTCACGCTGGCTCCTGCCTGAAGGGTGCACCTGGTGGGGGATTCCTTCCCGGCCATACCGTGCCCTGTGATGACAGGGACATCACAGTGACTCTGGCACGTAGCAAATGCCCCGCCAGGTGGAGTCGAGCTCACTGCAGTGGGCCATTCGGACTTCTCTGGTTTAAGACAGAGACCGCCTGGAGGTGCGTTGTGCTGTCCACCTGAGCGGCCAGGTTAGGTGTCCCTAGGGACCTGGCAGAGCCCTGGCTGGGTGCCTATGGGGGCCTTCTGAGGAAGAGGTCAGCACGGGAGTATGAGCAGCCTGGGAGACGTCATCTAGACTTGGAGGTCAAGGGCAGCTGTGCAAACTGGGCTGGCCTCTCCTCCCCAGGACCACCAGGCCGGGCAGGTCTCCCGCCTTGGCGTCAGCTCCAGGCTCTGGCCTCTGGACACCGGGCCTCACCCCTCCCTGGGGTCTCAACTTCCAGACCCCATCTGAGTCACCCCTGGATGTGAGGCTTTCAGCCTGCACTGTGCCTCACTCCCCACACACCAGGGTCTCCAGCCTGGGCACGGGGGCAGGGGGCCCTCTCCACCTCCCAGTCGCAGCCTGAGTCTCAGGTAGGCCTGGAGCACCCTGCACACACATCCTGTGGGGTCGGCCTGGAGCACCCGGCATAGCCGCACCTCGGCCCTCTCAGCCGCATCCAGCTGCGGGAGGCTGAAGAGCTGGCCTGGGTGCTCACGCATGGCTCCCAAGGCAACCTCACCCTTGGGCTCCTCCCCGGGGACTAACTCCTCCCAGACCCCTTCCCTTCAGCTCCCCAGTCTCCTCCTAAAATAACAACACCACCAGAGGCAGAAACTGAAGTGGGAAGGTGAAAGCCATGCGAGAAGAGAGAATCTAGGAGCCGCCCAACCTTCGGCTTCAAAACAGTTCACAGCCCTCTGCTGCGGCCGGCGCGGTGGTGACCGTCTCGGGGGACCAGGGGAGAAACTGGGGAGTGTGGCCAGATGTGTTAGCCCTCGAGCGAGCCAGAGTCTCACAAACTCATTAGCAGCGGGCAGGGCCAGGCTCAGGCTGGGCACAGGGCTGGTCTTGGATAGAAGTAACAGGACAGACCAGTTGACAGGGCAGGTGACAGAACCCAGGCATGGGGAATGGGACAAGGAGGCAGCACCGAGCAGAACTGAGACAGCACCACAAGACAGAGCCATGTGGCTCAGGGGACACAGACCTGGTGTCCACAGCTGGAGTGTCCCCTGCTTCTGATGCTGGCTTCACTGTCAGCAGAAGGACGATCCTCCAGGCAGTGCTGCGAGCATGGAGCACATCTGGGCCTCTCTGAGCCTCAGTTTTGCCTTCTGCATAAACAGCTGACGATTGCCTGCCTCATGAGGACCGGCTCAGGGCCTCCAAGAAGAGCCTGCAACACCCTCCATGCCTGGCGTGAGTTCCTGCCTGTGCCAGAGACGCTGAGCCTCACCATGCAGATCGGTGTCCTCACTGCAAAGCCGGGTGCAAGCTCTGCGCCACCCCAGTGGTTAGCGGGGGGTTCCGGGGGGAGGGAAAGAACCAGAGCTCCCCCACCGTGCATCGAAACCCAGGTGGATGGCTGTTCGGCCTTCGAGTAAGGCGCTGCTTGGGGATCACATGGGAACCCTCCAGGGGCAGGGGTGCGGCCTCCCCCTCGGGGACAGGAAGCCGGTGTGTGCTGAGGTCTGGTGGCCTGCTGTGAGCAAAGGCAGATGGCTGCATCTCTTCAGGCTGCTGTCACCGGGTGCCACAGACCTGGGCTTCTGTTTCTGTTTTTCAATACCAGGAATTGAGCTCAGGGCCTTGCACTTGCCAGGCAGTCTCTGGGCCGCTGAGCTACGTCCCTGGCAACCTGGGCATTTATAAAGAAGGGAAATTTACTAGTCTGAGTTCCGAAGACAGAGAAGCCCCAGGTCGAGGTCACCGTGGGCCTGCTTTGCCTGGCAGGCTTCTTGCTGGGGTCTGACTTGGCCCAGAGGCAAAAGGACAGGGCTGGACAGAGACCTCAGGTCCTCCTACCCAGGAGGGTAGGAGAGCTGGCCCTTCCCCGGGCTTTTCTGCAGTGGGGCTCAGTCCTCCTGCCGCTGGACCAAACACCTTGTAGCGCTCATGCTTTGGGGATTAGGCTCCCAGCAGGCAGCGTGACCTGGGGATCAGCACCTGGCAGGGCACAGGGGCTGCCGGTGAAGCCCAGGGTGAGGCAAGTGCCGTGGCAGAACTTAGAGATGGGTATGAGGGCCAGGGAGGACTGTGTTGCCAAGCAGGCGGCGTCCCACCCACCAAGACGAGTGGGCTTCACCTGCGTCCTGACTGGAGCCCACGGTCAGAAGGGAAATACATGCGAGGCAACTGCATAATTTGATCAATGACTGGGTATTTGATGATAGTACCGATTTATGGCTAAGTTCTACATATGGTGATACTGTGACATACATATGTATAAATGAGTTCTTTTTTCTTCTTGGAGACAGGGGCTGAAATATTTGCAGACGTGGCAATAGGCCGCCTGAAGTTGACTTCAGAAGTATGCAGTGGGGCTGGGCTCAGGGTCACTGGGTGACAAGGCGTGGGTCCCTTCACACTGTTCGTTCAGCTCTGGGTGCGCCAGCAATCTCCCGAGTCCAAGGACCCTAAGGGCATAAAACACTTTACCTTTCTGATTGGCTTCATCCAAGCCACACTGGAATCTAGGAATCCTCGGCTGTCTGTTTTGGGTGCAGGCAGGTCAGGCCCCAGGTAGCCTGTAACATGTTAGTCAGAGCTGCGAATCTGACCAGCTCCTGTGGAACCGTCTTGGTTGGAGCCGCCGTCAGGGTCCGGCTGTAGCACAGGGTCATACCTGGTCTTCTTTCCTTCATGGTGTCAGGAGACATCAGTGGTCACTCCGCTGCTCCACCATTTCAGGAGAGGGATGGAAAATCCTGATACTTCATGTTTTTCCTTCCTTTTCTATTTCCTAGCTGGGATATGTCCCCAAACATAAACTTCCTCTTTTCAAAAACGATGGTGAAAAGGATGCCTCCTTCTCCCTTAGTAGGAATTGCACACATTGGTGCACACTTAGGGCCCTTCCCTCACAATAAAAAATAAAAGACAGGGTTGGGGAGAGTGCTCAGTGCGAAGGTCCCAAATGCAGTCCTCGGTATCAGGAAAAGAAAAGAGAGAAAGATTTTTCAAATAATGATTCATTCATTGGCTTTTCCCAAAGAGGATGGTGCGTTTCAGATGATCTGACTGTCTCGCTGTTCTAGTTGCACATTTTTTCCTGGTTTGTCCTCTGTGTCACCCCGGCCTCACCATGTTAAGCACCACGGGTGGGTTTCAGCCGGTGGATGCTGGCTGTCACCTCTGCAGGTTTGTTGGACAATTTTTGCCATCACCATTGTTCTTGTCATTGGTGTCAGATGACTGGTGTCTCTGGAATCTTCCTGGCCTGGATGTGACAAGGTGCTGTGACACATGCACCTTGCCACCTGCCTCGTATTTGAAATCAGTTGCTTATTCTAGATGCCCTGGTCCACTAATGAACATTGAGACCGCAGTCCAGTGCCAGAGTGCACTTCCTGCTCTCTCATTGGACGGGGTAGGGTGACGGGTACTTAGGGGACCTTTTAACCGAGGAGACAGCATTCTCCTGTTGGATTCTTTCACTTAAAGGGAAAATAATGTGAGGTTAATTAACCACCATCAATTCTGTGTGCACATTTTTTTCCTCCCACAGTGGAAACCCTGCCTGTGTTTTACACTTGCTTTTGCTCCTTATCCCACAAGACACACACACACACACACACACACACACTCACACACACACACCTCGGCAGAGGTTCCTGGCCAGAAAAAATATGACTTATGGAAACACTGTAAGAAGATTTTAAAAACCAGAAGTACAGCAAATAGAACATACATAGGAATCTCGTGGAGTACAAAATATTTATTTTAAACACTACAGGAAGCATAGTTCATGTGTCACATTTTCTAAAAATAAAACATTTGCTAATTAATCTGCTATGTCATATGTTTCCAGCCAAAATTCTAGTTATTTCTAAAGAGGAAGTTGATGAGTTGATCCACAGTTTCAATGTGGGAGGAAAAAAGGTGGCTATTTGTACAGTCTGGGGACGTGGAGCAAGCGGAGTGGGGTGTGCTGGGGTGACCCCACTCTCCGGTGGCAGGACAGAGGGTGCAGTTAACACACCACCGACACCCAGGCACAGGTCCATGCAGGTGACAGAGATTAAAACACGGGGAAGATGTGATCACAATCAGCAGCAAAACCATGAACAAATTGATAAATAGAGTTGGAACAATTGATTATCCACAGGGTAAATAAAATCAAGTTGGGTCCCCATCTAATTATTGCACCCCATATCTGATTCCAGTTATCTAAGTGTCTGAATGATAAAGAATTTTACTTCAGAATATTACAGGACCATTTTCAAAATTTCAGGAGAGGGATGTATTTCTTAAAGAAAATTAAGCAGGTACAAACCACCAAGGCAATGACTGCTAAGTTTACCTACATTACATTAAATTACAAAAACCCCACCTTTCTGTCATCAGGGTGAGCTATTTTAAAAGTGCAAAAATATCCACAAGTTAGGGAAATTAGTCAAGAAAGAGAAATAAGACATTCACATGAGAAAGGAAATACCAACTCTATTTGCAGAGGGTAGGAGCTTGCACCTAGAATTCTAAGCAACTTTAAAAAAAAAAGATCAGGGCTAATAAACGACTTTAGTAATGTTGCCAGAAACAAGATCAATACACAAAAACCCATTGCATTTATACGCATTAGCAATGTAATATCCAATAATGAAACTAATAAAACAATTCCACTTACAATGGCACAGAAAAAATGACTTAGGAATAAATTTAAAGAAAGAAATGTAAGTCATGCACAGAGAAAATAATTTAAAAATATTGAAAGAAAATAAAGCCCCACCTGATGGAAAGACAGTCACCTCCAGGGATCAGAGGGCTTACTATGATTAAGATGCCAAACTGCCTAAGCAGATCTTCTGATTTGGTGCAATACACCACAAATACTTGCTGGCCTTTCAGTTTTCCTAGATAATTGCTGAAGTAATCCCAAAATTCACACTGAAATGTGAGAAATCTATAATAGTAAAAAAAAAATCTGTAGAAAATTTTCAACATTTGCTGTAACCTGCAGTCAGGAAGACTATGTGATACAGACACAGAGACGGCTGCCGGCTCAGTAGAGCAGCCATGATGATGACAAACCGTGCATTTGTGCCGAGCTGGTTTTTGACAAGAGCTCCACGGCGGTTCAGCAGGGGACATAGAAGTCTTTTTCACAGTCGGTGCTGGTGCCATTGGACACCCCATAGAAGAATAAAGTTGGACAGGCACCTGGTACTATACACAAAGATTAACCTGACAGGGCTCAAAGACCAACATGCAAGCACAAAAACTGAAACTCTCAGAAAAAACCGTAAAACTTGGAATAGAAATGGGTTCATATAAGCAACAAAATGTCAAATAGTGAATTGGACTTTGTCAAAATTAAAACCTGTGTGCTTTGTAGGATGTAACAGTGCGAAGAGATGCCACCAGGACTTCGGGAAGCTTCTTTCATGTCCCATATCTGATCAGGTTCTAATGTCCACCTACATGAGGGACTTTTGCCAGGGATGGAGCTCAGGGGCACAGCGCCTGCCTGGCAAGCACAATAAAAAACAAAACAACAACAACAACAAAACCCCAAACTAAAAACAACTGTTACAGTTCAATAAGAAGTTCAAGTGACCTGATTAAAAATGATCAAATAATTTAAATTGATTTTCTTCAAAAAGGATATACAGATGGGCAGTGGACACACAAACAGGGCCGGATCTCATCCATCTCGAGGGAGCTGGGAGTCACAGTGAGACTCCACTTCGCCCGCAGAGATGGTCTGGAATTTCCTCAGAAATGTCACCACAGGACTAATAACCTAAGGGCCAGTGCTGCGGGGGAAATAATGTAACCCCAAAAGGCGGGTGTCGCATTTTAATCCCTGGATGGCAGAAGAGGCTCACGGGGTGACTGGTGGAGAAACCAAAAGATGTCAAGATGGGGACATTATCCTGGACTACTAGGAGGCCGAAGATATGACAAGGGTCCTTATGAAAGGAAGAAATGAGGGGGGCAGGGGTTGGAGAGGAAGAAAGATGCCACCCTGCCACCCTGAAGCCCCCAAGGCACGGCATGCAGCCCTGCAGAAGTGGGAAGGAGGGGCAGCTTCTTCCTGCGGCCCCCAGGGGCCACTGCTGCCCATACTTGCAGCCCAGGCCGGAAGGGTGATTCCGGAGCTCCGATCCCCAGGACTGTGGAGCTGTACATTTCTGTGGTTTATGCTACTGAATTTACAGCAATTTGTGGTGACAGCAATAAGAAACTACTGCACTCGCTCCCAATTCTGTTCCTAGGCATCTATGCTGAGAAAGCTGGGAACACTACGTTCACATACAAATGTGTTCTGGAACATACGAAGCAGCACAATGCTTAGTTGCCAAAGAGTGGGAATGGCCCATATACCCATAAACCATTCAAGAAACAGCAAAATGTGTTGTACCCACATAATGGAACATTATTTGGTCACAAAGAGGAATGGAGTCTTGATTCACGAATCATGAAAACATCACGGCCAGGGAAAGAAGCAAGTCAGAAAGGATGGAAATGTTGCAAAGGAGATTGTGGAGGTGGGGGCCGTGCTAATTGCCACTGACTTGTGGGGGTGAGCACCGAAGAGGGTGTGTATGGTACAGACCCACAGACTGGGTAGACATTTGTAACAGGGGTAAAGCCAAGCCACTAGGTAGGGTTGAGTGCCCTGTGCTCACCCATCTTCAGTTACTGTAATCAAATGCCCAAGGCTGGTCACTTTATAAAGAAAAGGAGTGTAGCTCATACTCAGGAGGATCAAGGTCAGGGGACCGCACTGTCCTGGGGGAGGTGAGCTAGAAGATGGCCTAGCCCCAGACAGGAAGTCCAGGGGCAGGAATACCCCACCGTGTGAAGGAGGGGACCCAGCGTCCAGTGTAGGAGCCCTGAGGGCTGCTCTCAGACCTGTGCCCAGCACGGCAGGTGTCTGGTGTGTCTGAGGCAGTAACAGGAGGAGACCGAGCACTGCGTGAGCAAGGGAGATGCAGCAGGAGACACAGGTGTCGGGCAGAGCCGAGCGAAGGCCCTGAAGCCTCGGATGCCACAGCTGGGATGCAGCCCCCACACCCATGGGGAATGTGGTGCCGACCCCTGGTGGGCTTGGAGACGTGTGTCCTACAGCCTGGCAGGTCCTGTGCAGCCGGGAAACCCTCCTGGCGTTCAAAGCAAGACATGCAAAGGGGCCACAGCTGTTTCCCTTGCAGCAGGGAAGCGTCAGGCAGGCAGTTAAAACGTCCAATCACACGCAAACGGGAAACCGGGTCTTGAGCGCTGCTGAGGTAGAGCTGCAAGGTTCAAGGCCAGTCAGTCACCAAGGAAACCTGGACGCTGACATGGATTGAGGGCTCTGGGCCAGCTCCTCCTTCGGCTTCTTGACTGCAGCAGCTGCGGAATCCCGCTTTTAGCTTAAGCCGCTTTGACCTGCACAGCCACCACCCCATCCACAGGCACGGGGCGCAGGTTCTTCAAGACCATGGTGGGTGGGCAGAGCCGAATCGCTGGTGCGGTTTCCAAACACAGCGCGCTGTCCTGCTGCTGGATACTGGGCCACCGTCCTGCACCTGGGTCACCGACTGCTCTACCCCAAGCCTCTAGTTTGATTGCCTCGAGATTGTCTAGGAGGTACCTGCTGATTTGGGACCACCTGGACTGTTCCTCGTGGGACAGGTTTGCTGTGATTCCTCATGGCCCCTGAGGTGCACATCTGCGCACTTTGGATGCGCTGCTCGCCTGCGTCTTTCCTCACGGCTCCAAGGAGTCTGCGACTCCAATGCACAAGCGAAGGAGGAGGCATCGGGTGTATGGGGTGCGGGAGGTCTGGTGGGGAAGGCTCCGGGATGGGGAAGGGTGAGCGAGGGCTATCGCAGGACTCACCAGTGTGCCTCCTTTATTCTCAGCCTCCTGAGTCCTCCTCAGGCAACACCCACCACGCTATGGACCCCCGCCCTTCACACCAGTGAGCTGCAGAAGTCCTGACCACTGGCCTGCCTGGCCTCCCCTGTGACCCAAAGGACACCCTGGCTTCCTGGATCTCCCACTCCAAGCTGGCCCACCTTGGGCAGATTCTGAGCTACCTCCAGCTTAGGTGCCTTCCTCTCTGATGTGGCCTCTGTGGGCAGCAGCCAAGCCAGTGTCCTGCTGTCTCCGGCCCGGCTTCCCAGGCCCCACTTTGTGCCGGCTGGTGATGACACTGCTGGCCAGCTCGGCTCCTGGTGTTGGGCGGTGGGTCAAGCTGCAAAGACCACACAGCAGAGACCAGACACTGCTGTGCTACCGACACAGGGCGGCCACCGGGCCAGGGTGGGTACAGAGGAGCCTCGGCCACTGTGGTGCTGCACAGCTCCCGTGCTTGGGGTGGAGAGGAGGTCTCTTCTTACTGAGACCTCCCTCCCCTTGCCAGTGTGGCTATCTGCACGATCCAAGGTGGGCAGCAGCGCCCTGCACCTCTTTTTGCCTTGAACACAAGGGACCAGATGTGCACGAGGGAGGGGAAGGGGCGAGGGCAGGTTTCCTGCTTGTCAAAGCTGGGCAGGAGGAGAGGGCGGAACCGGGTGCGGCCGTTCAGAGGGGCCAATCCAGGAGGGAGCCCGGCCCTGTGCTGCTGTGCTGTGAACCCCCTGCTCCCCGGGAAGGGGCGGTTACCAACCGTTCTGAGGAATCACAGGGGAGCCGTAAAAGTCATCTGGGTGACACTTCATTATAGTAAAGCAAACATCTGAGGGGCCCGAGTTGTGCGCCTGCAAATGCTTTCTGCGCACGTCCCTAACCGCCTCATGGATAATGACAGTCGTAAAAATGACGAATGGCCTAGGTGGCTTTTCTGAAAAACAGGAATGTAAAGCAAAGATCATTCTAGACATCGTTACATCGCTGCCTCCGGGGACACCACAGCTGAAAAGGACAACCGGTGTCTCCAACTTTGCCAGGTGCTTCTTCTTCTTCTCCTTCTTTGTTTTCTTCACAGATCTCTTTGGTTTTTGTTTTGTTCCTGAAGGGAGATGTTCACAGGCACCACCGTCTCAGATTCGCAGAAAATTAATTCCGCAGATGATGCGGAAACGATAGCCTATAAAGTTAATGAGATATTACCGAAGGCTGGATAAACAATTAGCAGCATTAGCTGCGAAGATAAACCGGGACCTGTTGCCATCGCGCAGAGCCGCACTAATTAAATTGGAAATTACAGCGCAGGCGTGTGAAGGCAAAGGGGAAGGAAACGGGTGGGAATTAAGGGAGCTAATATCGCAAAAGAAACAATGTTATTAAACCTGAGGGGAGGGGAGGGTGTGGAAGCCGTGCATTTCCCTCCCTGGCGTGGGGCTGCTTGCATCTCCGCTGCCGTTCTCCGAGCTCCCCACGAGCCCAGGGTTCGGTCCTGGCCACTCTGTGGGTCTCCAGAGATTCTAAGCTCATAGCTTCCGGTGCACATTCCCTGCTGCACCCTGCGCCCACCCAAGGGAAGGAGCCCCTTCCTGACCCCACAGATGGCCCCTGGATCCCTCAAGCATGAAGTTAACTGCTTTGTTTCCAAGCAGGAAGAGCTGCAGCTCCTCCCGGGGAGAATGAGCAGCCTTTAGATCTCAGCATCGAGTGCGGGGTTGGAGACGCCGCGGCCTGTCTCCCGGGGCCCGAAGCTGGCGCCTTCCTGCTGATCTTGGACACCTCAGACCGGGCATCTTGCTGGGGATGGAGGCGGACGGGATGCCAGCAGACCATGGATCCCTGCCCTGGCTACGTATGGCCTGGCTGCTGCTCTGTCCCCAGCCTCGGCTGAGGTGGAGGACCCAGGTCCCGGACATGCAGAGGCCACCTTTTGAGCACCAAAGATGGCCATGGCCAAGAGAGGAAAGAGAAGAAAAAGTAAAAGGAACTTGATCCACCGCTCTGCACCCATCTGAGCCTTGTGAAGGCTCTGGTGTTCACTTACATGGATACCGAGGGGGGCACGGGTCACCCCAGTACTGTGACAGACAGGCATCGGCCATGTGGACCGTGGTGCTTGGACATCTGCAGGGAGCAGGACCTTGAAGGTCTGCTGGGGGGACCCTGAGGGGTGGGAAGTGGGAGGAGCGCAGGTTCTGCAACCCTCACCCAGCGATGGCCGGAGCCAGCTAGGAGTCACACCTGTGCCAAGCAGCCTGGCCTGCTGTCTGAGAGTGACCACCCGAGGGTGAGAGGCCTCTGCTGACTCTGAGGGGAGGGGATTCCTCAGCATGTGAACGTGCTGCACCCCACGTCTCTAATGGGAGCCCTGCAGGCTCCCCCTGGGCCCCCAGGCAGGCAGGCAGGCAGGGGGTGAAGCTGGCTTCCCCGTATCTACATCACTGAGCTTTGCCTTCACCGTCCTCAGCCTTTGGGTTTGCCAGTGTTTTGTGGCTGTGGCAAAGGAGGAAAGATTTTAGTTTCAGAAGGTTCTGCCCATGGTCAGGTGGTGCGTCTGGTGGGAGGCTGGAGGAGCCCGCAATGTTCCCCAGTGGCAGCTGGAAGCAGAGGCCCACAGTGTCCCCTCAAGGGCTCTCAGTGACTCACGTCCTCCCCAGACCTCACGTTGTGCCATTTTCACCACTCCTGAGGACCACTCCCCAGGGACCAGGCCTGCCGCCAGCCTCTCGGAGCCTCTTCTGGCCTTCAGCTGGGCACTCCGCAGGCACCAGGACGGCTGTCAGAGCTGTCTGGATCTGACATCGCCCTTGTGAGATCAGCCCTGTGCTGCTGCCTGTGGCTGCCTGGCCAAGGAGGGCGCAGGCCCCGCTACTGGCCAAGGGTCCCTTAGAGCCTCTCTGTCACTCCCCGGAGTTGTCACCTCTGGTGATAGCAGCTTTCTGTCTTGTCCTATCATTAGACACAGAGCAGCTATCGATAGTGGCTGGACCAGAAGTGCTACCAGAAGACCCTGTGGAGGGGCTGCCTCATCGGGTCCAGTCTGTCCTGGTGACAGATGACCACGTGGAGATGTGTGCTGTGGCCCCGGGTGGGGCTCCTGCAGGAAGCATAACTTGTCTGTGAGCGCTTGGAGGGGTGTTCCCGACTTTACCCACTCCTTCTCAGCTGTGCAGGACGCAGGAGCCGTGACCAGTTAGCCCTCTGGTGACTTCTCTGTCCACATGGATGTAAATTCCAAAGGCAGCCATCGGTCAGTAGCCGACAGCTTCGCTTGTTAGCAAATCCTGTCACCTCAGGTCAAAGTGTCACCGGAGTGAAATGTCAGGGGAGAGCAGACGCACAAGGCCGCCGGCAGCTTAGCACACCTGAGGACGGCGCTGCGGCCGACACCTGTGTCAATACTGGGACTCTGCCAGTAATTAAATAACCTTAAATGGACTCATTATCTTCAGAGTTACATGTTAATAATTTAACTGGCAAATATTTCATAAGTTAATTCTGTGAAGAATTAAGCAGAGCTACATTTAATTAATTCCATATTTACACTAGCTTTTGTGCTTTTAGCTTCAAATGGTTTTTTCGAAGAGTCAAGCAGTATAGCGATAGAGGTTCCCTAAATGGGAGATGATCATGTCACCCCCGCACTGTTTGGAGACGGGAGCTCCTGTCACCTTAGTTCATTTCACAGCTGGTGAATGTGCTGTCCTATGAGCCATCGCCTGTGCTTTTCCCCTGTGTTGTCCCCTAGGTGTGCTGTAACCTCAGGAGTGGAGCTGGTATCCGAACGGTGACCGAGGTCTTCAGGGTACAAAGTCAAAGCGGGCCCTTTGCCCTGCACTCAGAAGGACGGTCAGCATGTAGTCTCAGACTGTGTGCTGTTTGGTGCTGCCCGCTCTGGGCCAGAGCAAGAACAATTGCAGCTTAATTTGGTGTTTGTTACCTACCTGAAATCTCTTCAACACTGCGGCCCTGGACAGCTCCACGGCCTGCCCTGCTCCTCGGCAGGTGGTGCCCCAGCCTGGAGTCCATCCACGGCAGCAGTGTCTCTCTTGGCTGGCATGAGTCTCACAGAATCCAGTGTTGGGGCTCCTGTCTGGCTGCTTCTGGTTTGGTAGGAAAAAACTGCCCTGTGAGCTGGACCACCCAGCAATCAGCGTCTCATCGCTTGTTCTCGTTTGTTATAAGAAAAGATAGATGTTGGCTCCCAATTAACCCGCCTAGCCCACAGCTCAGGTGCTTTTGCCCTAATGAAATTCTGGTTGAGGTTAACGATTCAACTCTGCCCGTGTGCCGGCCCTGGAAGAAAGTGACCTATGCATCCGAGGAGGTGGATGGGAGGCATAAGAATGCCCACGATGGGGTCGGGTCACCTCGGAATGACTTGCATGAAGCCAGCAGGGAGAGGGCTGGAGGCCGGGTCAGACCCTCTGCTAATTACAGACACTATTCCTGGACTGATTCACATTCACAGTTGAGGCCAAAGCTGTGGGGGGCAGAAGGACGTGGCCAGAGGCGTTTGAACTGAACGCTCAGATGCCGCTTACGCAGGAGGGAGCCCTGGGCTTGGGGAGTGACTCCAGCCCCCGCTGTGACTCCTCTGTGAGTTTCAGGCATCGATGGCCCTCTTCACTCAGAGCCCTGGGTGGAGCCCTGGGAGGGGAGGATTGTTACCAGGCTGCCAGGGGACTCCACAGCCCCATCTCCCCTGCACAGCTGCCTTCTCCACCTCCTTCTGAGGCCAAGGAAAGGTGGTATCTCCACACCCAAGCCCCACACCAGAAGCCCTGACTGCTCTCGGGGAGGCCTGGTTTCCTCACCAACTTGACTCTGTTCTAAGGCTGCATTAATTTTTAATAAGCTGGTTGCATCTAATCTAATCGTGCCACCGAGGGTAGTTTTTATATTTTATAAGCACAAATAAATCCCTTCCCAATTGGCGAGCCCCTTGGTGGCAGTTTGCAAGGGCCTTGGGGTAGCAAACTCTCACCCTTCCTCCTCTGCCGCCATCCCTGGCTTGTAAATACCTCTGGAAGATCCATTGTTGCTTAAATAATTGAATCTATTTAAAGAAACGAAGCCAATTAACTTTTCAGTTTATGACTAAGAAATAATTTCACCATGTGTGGTCAGATGCTGCTAAGTACCTGGGGATTCAATTATTGTTTAGAACTCAGAAAAATCCAAGCAGGATCCTAAACAACTTGGACAGACGGCCTCTGTCTTGGCATTTAGCACTGGCCCTCTGCACTGGCTCGATGTATGATGCCAATTAAAACCCTGCGACTCTAACCTCTTCAGACTCTCGAAATAGACTTTCCTATCAAAATCCCAGGCAGAGCTGTGAATGAAGACCTATGCCTCGCCACCTTCTAGTCTGTGTGGTCCGCTCTTTCCCAACTGTGTCTTCTCCTCTCTTTCTTCCCCCTCTGGGTCTTTCTCCACTCTTAGACTTTTTCTCCATTTTTTTGTCTATTAAAATCAAGGGCTAAGTAGTGGGTAAGAGGGGGACAAAGGAGGAAATAAACTTGTTTGTGGAATGACGTTTTTAATAGGAAATGGCCCCCTGGAATGGGAAGAAGATGCCGTGATCCATGGGAACTGGGGCTCAGGGGGTCTGGGGTGTTGGGGGCTGCGCTCAGTCCAGCTCTGCCCTCTGGGGCTCTGGCTTCCCTCCTCCCGTGTGGGCACCTCAGGGCGCCGTGGTCCTGCCTAGGAACAAGCAAGGCACAGGTGCGTGGCATGGGTGAGGCGCCTGTGTCAGGCTGCATCTGTCACCCATGCCTGCCTTAGGGTGGCTATAGGTCCCCCGGGAGTCTGTCCCCTGCTGCAGCCTCCCTTCTCTCCCAATGCTCGCTCTTAGAGTTTTCTGGGTCACCACCATGTCCCAGGCACTGTGGCAGGCGCTCAGGACAGGACGTGGCAGAAGCGGAGTCCTGCTCACCCTCCTGGGCCCAGGCTAGTGGAGAAGGCCACTGCCAACCACCCACCCAGGTTTCCCAGGTGCCTCCTCCTCTGCCTAGGTGTCTCTGGACCCTGCTCCCGTGCACCCACACCCACGCCAGTGACCCATGCCCTTTGCCTCTGAGGGTCACAGTCTCACTGTGTGTTGGTTCTGTGCCCACGATGCCCCAGGCTGTGTCTGGTCCAGTGGTTCCTGCCAACCCCAACTCGGTTCTGGGAGGCTCGTGTGCCCACGTGCATCACAGACTCCACACCTGCGTGCAAACTGTGAGCAAAGTCACAGTTTAATTGGAATCAAAGGACGGGAGTGTCACTAGTGGCAGTGATCTGCTGCTCGCTCTCTCCTTAGTCCCCTCCTTGCCCTGTTCCTCCTCTGTTCTCCCCACGTCCCTCAGCAGCCTTCATGGCCACCTCCACCATGCAGCTTCCCCTGGATTCCACCCCAGAACCCTCCCTCCCT